>SNQJ01S0167307.1:0-21020 GCA_010110895.2 Picea sitchensis | reverse complement strand
GCTTAGGGCCTCAAAACGGCTCTGGAAGTTCAGGACCCGAAAAACTGCTAAAAATAGTAAATTATCAAAAATGCTAGAAAGTTGTTTTGAGCTAGCTGGAAAAGGTGGGTGGACACCGATATCCACCTGGATCAAAATAGAACAGAGGTTAATCGTTCAAGAGAGGGCTGATATAAATACCATGGTTTCAGCTCGCAGACACGTGGCGCCACCGGGGGCGAAAAACGGTCTACCCAAAACCGTTTTTCCTCGCCCCAGATATCGGAAAGCATATATAAAAGGAGGGCCTAGGTCATTATTTTATGATATTTTAAATCATTTGAACGTTTGAAAATTGGCACAAACGTTCCATTCAAACTGAAGCTCAACGGTGAACTAGACTCACACATTCTCCACTCATTCATAGGTATTTTTCATCATGGCCATGAATCCTGTCATTTTATCTGTAACAGAACAACATCCTGCCTCGAAAGAGGAAGTCCTAATTGACAGGGAATCCAATATATTTTACATAGAAATAACCATCTCACCCATTTCCATATACATAGCTAATTTGTTAGACAATGTCGGGAAAAGAATACCTTTCCTCGAAGCGACCCAAGCCTCCATAGTCCCTTGTGTAGTCGAAGTTGCATTCCCTTTCCCATAATTCATAAGCTGGTGTGAAGAACAATACTCGCATGAAGAAAAGGTCATTTTGAATAAATTAGTTCATAAGTCATGTGCATAGTAGATGGCCCATCAATTTGACTTGCCCTTGGTACACCAGAGTCTTCCCCAGCAGCATATGAGCCCTTCGAGGAAGAGAAACTAATTATAATCTACAGATAATGTCCCCCCAAGGTCAAAACCTGATTTTTGAAGACCATTGTTAAACCCGAACAACACTATGAGAGTCTGTTGTTGCCTATGAATGTAAGCGTCATGGTTATTGAGGTCTAGTGGGCCTGTTCCATACTCAGTCAAATTTTAGGTTTATATAATGACAATTTTGTAGTAGAGGTCATGTTGTGTTTTCTATTGATCTTTTTTCAGTCAAATTCCAGTCCACGAGTCTGTATCGGTTTTGAAAAGCTCATAACTGATAATGTACATAAGCAGCTAGTGAATTTTCAATCACTAAGGCACTTCAGTTATTATACACACTTGTTGAGAATGTTATTAGAGACAAACAAGACAAAGTTCCTTGAAGTTGCATTCATCTCAACAGAATGCAAAAGGATCACAATGCTCATTTTTATAAATAAGATCATGTCCAGAGTTTATAGCTTAATCTTCAGCACTAGCCTGCCAAGGGTTTTAGAAGAAATGAAATGTTATTTGTAGCCCAATTCAAAGAGCAGGGTAGGAGATTGGGTGTTGTTCATGCACTCTACTATAATTTTGGTATATGGTTATCAAGAGGGACCTTACCTTTGCCTATGTTCTTGACTCCTATATTCTTTTCCCTAGAGTTCATTAGGCAAAGAATCACCTCAAAAACAAAACATTTTCTGAAAATTCACAAAGCATCTAACTTAAATTTTCCTTCCATTATAGGACCCTTTGTGGTAAATACTAGATATTGTTTTCCTTAGATCCAGACCAAGCTCAAGTTGTTTGGATTTTCACAGTTACAAAGTAGAAAATATGATCCACACCAGGTCATATCTAAAATAAGACGGATGAGAAAACAAGGCCCTTATGAACATGAGCATGTTGAAGGATTTGATAAACTGGCAAATCTAGAAACCTGTGTAGATATGGAAGTCATTTTACAACCTGATCAGACACAACAAATAGAGTCAACCTCGCAGCAGATCCAGACACAGAAAAATTCTCCAAGGCTGATTATTAAATCTCCCAAGATGAGTGTTTATAGCAAAAGGAGCAGTTCAGAGGCCTTGGGCACTAATGGCCAGCAAAATGTTCTCAAGAAAATAAAAATCACACAGTCTCCACAGATAGTAAATCTGGAGGAATAAGAACCTACAAAGCAAGTGAATATGGACAGGTGAAGAGTGGGACCAAAAATGAAGAGGCTAGTACAGAAAGCATGCCACAGAGTTAAAGCAGTTCAATGGCTTTTAGCAGCAAGAAACATGTCTTTGATAAGACATCTAGGGCAGTCTACCAATCCAAAGAAGATTTAGCAAATCAATATGCTATGAAAGGGAGCTTGGCCATGAGTGAAATAAGAGATTTGATTCCCGAGGTAGAAAGCGTTTCTCATCATAAGTATTCCATGTTCTCAGTCAGGGATGTAGAAAGAAAGGCACTCAACATAGCAGTGGAAGACGAGGATAAAGTATCTGAAATTAAGCGGCATCATGACAATATCAGTTCCCCAGATAAGGTAAAATTTCACAAAAAAACCAGTGACATGCTGTATTTTGACTACCTGAGTCTGAGTTTGAGGGTTTCAAGGTTGAAAAATCACACACTCAAATTGGAAGGACAATTGAGGCAAGAAAAAACATCCAGCAGAGCCTGGAGGAATCAATTCAAAAGATTAGAATCTGAAGGCCCTCAAGGGGTAAAATATTCCTTAGATGAGAAAGACAAGATGATTCAAAACATGAATAAGAGACTAAAGATTTCTACCACATATCATCCACAAACAACAGAGCTAACTGCTCTAGAACAAGAAAAAGAGACATTTCAGCAGGAAGCATTGGATTACAAAGCCAAAGTATTGCAACTGGAAAAGGAAAAGGAGAATTGGTCACAAGGATAGGTAGACATATCAAACAGTGCCGCAACTATACTTGGCACAACAGGGGCTGATTCAAACACTGAATATATCGTCCAGGCTATGTCCCAAGTTAGCCCGAAGGAAGGAGAAATCAAGAATCTTAAGGGAGATATAGAAAATCTGCAGCAAGAAATGAAAATTAAGAATGAGAAGATGGCCCAATTCCAAAAGGAAAATCAAGAGTTGCAGGAAAGAGTGGGCAAGTTGGAAATGAGGTTGAAAGGTAAAGGACTTTTGTAGGGAGCTAAACATGTAATATGGGACTCTATTTCTGTTGAAGCTGCTAAGTTTAGGGTGTACCTGAATTTCATAAATGACAAGGATATCATGGTTATCACCGCCTGAAGAAGATGTATCATTGTGAATGAGACACTAGTGAAAAATCCCTCAGAGTGGGCCCAAAACACTATAAATTTGTTGAATTTTGTTCCCACTGCTGAACTTCAGACCATTGGGGTCGAAGACAGGACTACATTGATCATTTGGGCCAAGAGGATCATTACTAAGAACAACTTTCTCAAGTAAGTAGAAATCAAAGTCTTACATATGGAGCAGAGCATACATGAATTCAAGGATCTGTTTGATTTTTTTTTATCAAAGTCCTCCCATCATTTCGGGATGGAAAAGGGAAATTATACGACTAAGAGAAATACAACTCCCTCCTCACAAAGTGCAGAATGGATCATTCCAAGTTTGAAGGCATGGAGGAAAACTTGAAAGGACCAATTCTGGTGGAATATTTGACCACAAATTTTGAGATCTTAAATCAGTTTAAGACAGTAAAGATCAGGCTGCCAACTATGACTTATGCTACTTGCATCGACTTGGAGATCCTGATAAAATAAATGATGGATTACGAGATTCCTTTTGACTCACAGTGGAAAGAGATCGTGCGGCTAGGCAAGACGAAATGCATCTTTCCAAGAACCAACAAATAACCTCCAGGTGTCACCAAATTGGCAAGTTCGACAGAAGATCAAAGAAAGACAGATGGCGAGGAAAAAAGTGAGCAGTCGGAGGAATCAACCGTTAGTTTATGGAACACTTTTGTTTAATCATTGTAAATCGGTTCACATGCTGAGACTGTCAGTTGAAATTATTGTAGTCAGTTTTAAAAGCTGAAACATTTCAGTTCTAGACATTGTAATCAGATTGTATAAGTACTAGAAATTCTGAATGTATTAATGTTGGCAGAGGTGCAAGGGCACCTTTTTGTGTTGTTTCTGAACCAAATTGTAATTTTTTGGAGCTGAATTGAATACATATGCAGAAGCTTTTGAAGTCTCTATGAAAAGATTCTAATGGTGGTGATATGAGTTTTGTCTTCTCTCATTGTATGTATTTCCTGTTTTCTTTAATTCCATTTACATTGTCTTCTGTTTAAATTTGAGAGTTAAAGGCCTAGAATTCATCTTATGATTCTCTCGGCTTAAGAAATTTAAACTGTGTGTGTTTCTTCTTAACTAATTCATAATTCATTTCAGTAATGCTCTGATGCAGTTATTTGTTTTTTCCTTCTTCCTACACTTTGCTTAAACTCAATTTACAGCTTATATTCATTGCCTCATTTAGCCTTTATCCTCTGGAGAGTTCTACCATACAATCATTGTTTTCATTCACTTTTAGAGTTTCAACTCCATAGCCATAAGTGTCCCTCCCCTTCCTTGCCAACAACTTTATAAAAACCCCCAAAACAAACTAAATCTAGTCATTGATTACCAAAGAAATATCAAGTGACATGAGAGATCCATTTTTGAGTTGAGCAGGCTAGTGCCCAGCTATAAATACTGGTTGAAACAGTTACCTCTGTCATTTTTCTATCAGTCGGACAAAATTTACAGAGTGCTAACATTCTGGCGTCGTTTCCGGGGAACGAAAGTGAAATCTTCCCTGGGAAAAATGACTTGAAGCTCTAGTTTTGATCCCTGAGGGTGAAAGTGGATCAAATACCTTATTGGCTGAGATTGTTTTTTCCCTGGAGACTCCATTACCAAAATACCATTTGCACCAAACAATGTGAGATGGAAATGCTGGCTCCCAAGAGAATTCACACCAGGAGCAACCCAGACCCAGAAGTTGCAATCCATGTGTCTGATCCTAAAAAGCATGTACATAAAATAAAAGAAAATCAAGTTAACCCAGTGTTGCATCTAAGCCGATGTCTATCCCTACCCGAGGACGGAGTAAAGAGCATTGAATACCTTGAGTTTCACATGAAATTTGAACAAACTCTGTTCAAAACTAAATCTGAATCTTATTTAAGTGAGGCCATCTTTGAAGAAAATAGATTCCAAGATTTGATTTTAGCTGCATCTACCACGCCTATAGTGATTCACACTCAGAACCAATAGCCACTCTAACCCCTCACAACAACCATGGAAATTATATTTTCTCCTCTAGTACTTCCTGCCCAATTACATGATTTACCTCGGGAATATAACCTAAGGATCAAACTATATGATGTTTAAGGTAGCATATCATCCCAGAAGCACCTAGATTGGTTTAATGATTTCATAGACTTAGAAGAAGTAGACTTTGAATATGTAAAAATGAGACTGCTTACACAAAGTCTGGTAGGAGAAGCAAGGAAGTGGTTCAAATCCCTTCCAACAGCTAGTATCATAGATTTTGAGGCATTTGAAACTAGTTTCCTTGCAGAATGGGGCGACAAGAAAAATCCCCTTCAGTTGTTGACCCAGTATAACAACATGAAGAGATCATCTAACGAAACAGTGCTGGATTTTTCAGCTAGATTCACGAAGGTCTATAGTTTGATCCCTGCTGAGGTAAAACCCCCCCCTAAGGCTGCTCAACTAAGATATGATGATTCTTTTGAAAGCGATTTTTATTTGTTACTGAGAGAATGAATATCTGCTACATTAGATGATATGATGACTAATGCCATAGAATTCGAAGTGAATCTAATGGCTTTAGGAAAGATAAAATCTAACTCTGAAAGGGACATGAACAAAACTCAAAAGAAGGAACAACCTTCAACCTTACAAACATTAGAAGAAAGGTTTGAAACGATGATGAGAACCATGGAGAGGATGATGGAAAGAATGGCCCTGGATAATAGGCCTAACCCCAGGGAATAGACTGACGGTCCACCTAGAAATCTGAGGAGACCAACAATCCCACAAATCAGACAAAGAGAGCAAAGAAATTAGGGGAATCGGGAAAATCAAACAGATCAGAGAAATCAAGGGAATCAGGGAAATCAGGTGCATCAGGGAAACCAAGGAAATCAGGGGGATCAACAAATAAGGCCTCCTTTTCAAAATAATTATGTAAATGAGAATTATGATGGATATTTTGAAGAAAATATGAATTGTTGTGATGATAAAGAAACAAAGGTGTTTTTGACTAAAGAAGAACATGACCAGTTCATGGATGCAAGTGAGATATTTCTGCAAGATGAAGAGGAAAGGTTATTAGTAGAAAGGGAAGATTACCAAGTGGGATTTCAGGATGCCATTATGCAATTCCAGAGACAATACAATCTTTGAAATCAAAGAGTGAATGAAAGCCTCCCAGAGGGAAATCCCTCAAAAGGAAATCCTCCAAAAGGAAACCCCACCAAAGAAGCTCAGAGTAGCATACCCTCTTCAATCCAACCCAAAAAGGATTATGCTGCAAAGGATTCTTTTGCAAGGGATTCTTCTACAAAGGGTATTGTGGACAAAGGAAAGCAGAAAGAAGAGCCCCAGAAGAAAATATTAAAAGAAAGGGAAGAAACATTCACCAAAGAGATAGAGAAAACCTCATCCTCCTTTAATTTTGAAAGTGAGATGGCCAAGATCAAAATTTATGTACCATTCAATGAATTGATCAAGAATAGTGAATATAGAAATAAGATCATCAAGATGCTTAATATGGAACAAACTTCTGATACCCTGAACATACAAGACGATCACCCTGCCATCTTATTTGGACCAAGAGTAGAAGAAAATAGTGATAATGAAGAAGTCCCCCCTTTCGATGTCAGCTTGAAAATCCATGATATGACTCTACACAATACCATGTTGGATTCAGGAGCATCTCATAACATAATTCCCAAGGTGGTCATGGACCAACTAGGCCTGGACATCACAAGGCCTTACAAAGACATGTTCTCTTTCGATTCCAGGAAGGTGAAGTGCCTAGGTCTTATTAAAGATCTGGTGGTATATTTGGCATAGATCCCAACAAAAAACATGGTCATGGATGTAGTGGTTGTTGATATTCCTTCCAAGTTTGGCATTCTATTATCAGGGTCTTGGGCTGCAAAATTAAAGGGAAATCTCCAGATAGACATGTCATACGCCACCATCCCTATCTTTGGTCAAGACAAAAGGTTGTACATAGAGGTTTTGCTCAAATACATGGTCAGCAACAAGTCACAACCAAGTAATCACCCCATCTACTCAGTGGAAACTGAGTTGGGATCTTCCATTTTCTTCAATGACCTGTGTTTTGAAGAGAAAGAACCAGAAATTGATATGGAAGACAAAGAGAGACCTGATCAGTAGATTGAGGAGTATTCAAAGTAGCAGGATAACATAGAATATTATATATGGAAGATGAGTTTTGATGGAGCTTCCTGCAGAGAGGGAGTAGGGGCTGGTGTATGGATCAATCACCCCAAAGGAGATTCAAATTTGTGTTCTTATAAACTTGTTTTTGAGTGCAAAAATAACATGGCCGAATATGAAGCATTAATATTGGGGTTGAAGGTTTTGAGAGAATTGGGTGCCAAAAGAATTGTTTTCCATGGAGACTCTGAGATAATTATCAATCAAATCAAAGGCATATACCAAGAAAAACAACCTAGACTGAGGGCTTATAGGAACTTAGTACTAGACCTCCTTGAGAAATTTCCAGAGTATAATCTTTCAGTGATTCCAAGAGAACAAAATCAGATTGTTTATGCCTTGGCTACTTCAACAATAGTTTTCAAAGTTCCAATCTTCCCTGACAAAAAATATAAGGTTTAGGTCAAGTACAGGCCAACAATACCAGATAATATTAAGTACTGACAAGTTTTTGAAAATGACAAACAGATAGAAAGCTTCCTCAAGATGGAGAATGAGTTTGAGAATATGAACATTGATGAAGAATACTATGATGAAGAAGTAGATACAACTACTTTCACCAAGGATGGGTACTTCGACAATCATATTGTAGGCAGAGATATAGTTCAGCTAAAGAGAAACATTATTCGTCTGGTCCCATTGGAGAAACTCTTTGATAATAATGATGTGGCTAGAAGTTCAAAAATTACAGTAAATGAAGGGGATGTGGAAGATTGCAATATTGGGGATCTGGAGGATCCAAAGATCATTAAGTTGTCCAAAACACTCAACCTTGAAGTTAAGGAGAAGTATATCAAATTAATGAAAGAGTTCCCTGATGTTTTTTCTTGGAGCTATGATGATTTGAAAGTTTATGACACCAATATAATTCAACATGTTATTCCAATCAAAGAAGATCATAAACCTTTCAAACAAAAATTAAGAAGGATAAATCCTTTACTATTGCCTTTGATTGAGAAATAAGTAAAGAAGCTATTTGAAACAAAAATCATAGTTTCCCTGAGATTTTCTAAATGCGTGGAAAATCTGGTGCCGGTCAGGAAAAAGAGTGGAGAAATCAGGTTGTGTGTGGATTTCATAAATCTGAACAAAGTGTCTCTAAAGGAAAACTACCCACTACCAAATATGGATCACATTTTACAGAAAGTGGTGGGTTCTTAGAAAATGTCGATGTTAGATGCCTTCTCTGGATACAATTAGATTATGGTGCACCCTGATGACCAGGAAAAGACGACATTCACCACACCATGGGGAACATTCATGTATGCCAAGATGCCTTTTGGGATTATGAATGCAAGGGAAACATTTCAAAGAGATATGGACATAGCTTTTTCTAATGAAAAAGACAAATTCATTGTTATCTACCTTGATGATATCACTGTGTATTCTGCCTTAGATGAGGAACACCTTAAGCATTATAGAAGGGTGTTTCAAAAATGTAGAAAGTTCATAATCTCGTTGAATCCTAAGAAGTCAAATTTTTCCATGGAAGAAGGAAATTTGTTGGGTCACATTATTTCGAAAGAAGGGATAAAGGTAGATCCCAACAGAGTTGAGGGGATCTTAAAAATTGGCATACCCAGAAGTAAAAAGGAGGTACAATATTTCCTGGGAAAAGTGAACTTTCTGAGAAGGTTTATCCCTAATTTGGCTGAAATCATAAATTATATTACCAACATGATCAAGAAAGGGAATGAAATAAAGTGGACCCYTGATGCCAGAAAATCCTTTGAAGACATTAAAGTGGCATTAATCAAGGCTCCAGTACGGGCCAACCCAAACTTTGAAAAGGACTTCATATTGTTCTCTTTTGCTTGAGAGCACAAAATTGTTGGTGTTTTACTGCAGAAAAATTAACATAGTTTTGAGAAGCTCATAGCATATTACAACAAGACATTGAGGGATGCCCCTTTGAAATATGAAATCATAGAGAATCAAGCATATGCACTAGTCAAGGCTTTGAAATAATTCAGAGTTTACATCTTGCATTCTCATACTACTACTTATGTTCCCAATAGCTCTATGAAAGACATCTTGACCCAACTTGATCCTGAAGGAAAGAGGGGTAAATGGATAGCAGTGTTGTTAGAATATGACCTTGATATCAAAACCACCAAGTTGATAAAGGGACAGGGGCTTGCGAAGCTAATGGCACAGACCAATTATGAACTCCTAGGAATAATTTTTATTGCAGACCTGTCAGAAGGTGCAGAAGAAGAGAGAACTCCTCAAATATCCTAGAAATTTCTAGATTCCACATGGTATGCATATATCATCTTTGTGTTGAAATATTTGCAAGCTCCTCCTGAATTTAGTAAAAAAAAGGCCAGATTCTTGAAACTGAAGGAAACAATGTTATGTATAGTAAATCAATCTCTATATTGGAAAGATCCAGGGGGAATTTTATTGAGTTGTTCGCTAGAAGAAGAAGCAAAGAATACCATCAGAGAGTTCTATAAGGGTGATTGTGGGGGTCATCATTATCGGAAAACAACTGTGCATAATATTTTGAGGGATGGTTTCTATTGGCCTATCATTTTTTTTTATGTCTATAAAGAGGTTTCAAAATGCCATGAATGTCAAATTTTTGACGGAAAGGGAAAATTGCAGCCTCTGCCTTTGAAACCCACTTCTGTGGAAGATCCTTTCAGACAATGGGGCCTTGATTTTATAGGGGAAATACATCCACAGTCCTCAGCCCAACACAAGTGGACTCTGATAGCAACAAATTATTTCACTAAGTGGATTGAGGCAGTTCCCACCAAGCAGGCAACAAATGATGTTATCATCCAGTTTTTAGAAGACAATATTATGTCCAGGTTCGGATTCCCAATCAAGATCATAATAGACAATGCAACGAATTTCAAGTCCAAGAAAATAGAGAAATTATGCAATGATTATAATATCACCCTTGTCCATTCTACATCATACTAACCTCAAGGAAATGGATTTGTTGAGTCCTCAAACAAAAGCTTAGTCAAAATTATCAAGAAACTGTTGCAAGAAAATAAAAAGGCCCGGCACAAAAAACTCATCCATGCAATATGGGCTGATAGAATCACCCCAAAGAGATCTATAGCCACCTCCCCTTTCCATATCATTTATGGTACAGAGGAAATCTCCCCTACTGCATTGGGGTTGCCAGTGATGAGGTTGTTACAAGAGCAGGACGCAGAAACATATGTCACTCGGAGAATAAAGGATGAACTAATCAGTGTCCAACAAACTAGGGAAAGGGCTTTCAATAATGCCCAGCTGCACCAAGACAAGATCAAAGAGGCTTTCGACAGATGTACCAAGGTGGATGACTTCAAACTGGGAGACTTAATATTAAAATGGGATTCCAGAAATGAAGATAAGGGAAAGCACGGGAAGTTTGACCATCTATGGTTGGGACCGTTCGAGATTGCAACATACCGTGGAAGTAATGCCTACATACTATAAGAGAGAAATGGAGACATCGTTGGAGGAGGGCCTGTGAATGACAGATTCCTTAAATATTATATTGTTTAAACAATCATCACCCCTCCCATTCATTGTACACAATCATTTTTGTTTCCTTTTCGCATGAAGATATTGGAATAAAGGCAACATAGTTGAAGCCCGAAGTGAAGTCCCTGAGCTATGTTGGGTCGATTTTCATTTTTTTGAATAAAGGTTGGCAGATTTAGACTGCAAGAATAAATCACAGCCCAATGGGTAGGTACTCGGTCTACTGTTCTTTGCTACCTCGCGGGGAGGATAACATCCCCAGTTGGAGCCTATGTTATCACCATAACAATTTTTAGATGGAATCCAAGTCTCAGGATTTAGCAAGGGGCTAGATCAATGTGGAGATGTGATAGTTTGGAGGACAGGATCACATCTAGCAGAGAAGGGCTAAATATAGTAGAGGTGTGAAAGTTGATGGGGCTCGATGGGCCACAGATCTCAAACATCCCATATCGACGGTCAGACGATGTATCGGGTGAGGAAATAACATGAAGGTTAATCATTCTAGAGCGGGTCGATAGAAATACTGTGGTTTCATCTCGCAGACACGTGGTGCCACCATGGGCACATTGGGGTAAAAAGAGGTCTACCCAAAACCGTTTTGCCTCGCCCCCGATATCGGAAAGCGTATATAAAAGGAGGGCCAAGGTCATTATTTTATTATATTTCAAATCATTTGAACATTTGAAAATTGGTGCAAATGCTCCATTCTATCTAAAGCTCAACAGGGAACCAAAATCGGGCATTCTCCACTCATTCACAGGTATTTTTCATCATGGTTGTGAATCCTGTCATTTTATCCGTAACAGAACAAGATCCCACCTCAAAAGAGGAATCCCTAATTGACAAGGACTCCGATATATTTGACACAAAAATAACCGTCTCACCCAGTTTCGTATCCATAGCTAATTTGTTAGAAAATGTCAAGAAATGAATACCTTTCCTCGAAGCGGCCCAAGCCTCCATAGTTCCTTATGCCATCAAAGTCACATTCCCTTTCCCAGAATTCATAACTTGGTGTGCAGAACAATACTTGCAGGAAGAAAAGGTCGTTTTGAATAAATTAGGGTCATAAGTCCTGTGCAGAGTAGATGGCCCCTCAGTTCGACTTGCCCTCGGTACACCAGAGTCTTTCCACGCAGCATCTGAGCCCTTCGAGGAAGAGAAACTAATTATAGTCTACAGAGAATGTCCCCCCGAGGTCAAAAACCTATTTTTGCAGACCATTGTTAAACCTGAGCATCATTCTGAGAGTATGGCGTTGCCTATGAATGTAAGTGTCATGGTTATTGAGGTCCAGTGGGCCTGTTCCATACTTAGTCAGATTTTAGGTTTATATAATGACAATTTTTTAGTAGAGGTCATGTTGGGTTTTCTGTTGATCTTTTTTCAGTCAGAGTTCAGTCCACCAGTCTGTATCAGTTTTGAAGAGTTCATAGATGATAGTGTACATAAGTAGCTAGTGGATTTTCAATCACTAAGGCACTTTAGGTATTATACACACTTGTTGAGAATGTTCCTAGAGACAAACAAGACAAAGTTCCCTGAAGCTGCACTCATATTGACTGAATGAAAAAAGATCAAAATGCTCATTTTTATAAATAAGATCATGTCCAGAGTTTATAGCTTAATCTTCAGCACCAACTTGCCAAGGGTTTTAGAAGAAATGAAAATTTATTTGCAGCCCAATCCAAAGAGCAGTGTAGGAGATTGTGTGTTGTTCATGCACTCTACTGTAATTTGGGTTTATGTTTATCAAGATGCACCTTACCTTCTGCATGTTTTCTTGACTCAGAGTCTTTGCACTGGATTTCATCAGGCAAATAATCACCTTAGAAACAAAACATTTTCTGAAAATGCACAAAGCGTCTAACATAAAGTTTCCTTTCATAATAGGACCCTTTGTGGTAAAGACTAGATCATGTTTTCCTCAGATCCAGGCCAAGCTCAAGGAGTTTGGATTTTCATCAGTCATATCTAAAAGAAGACTGATAAGAAAACAAGGCCCTTATGAGCATGAGCATGTTGAAGGATTTGATAAACTGGCAAATCTGGAAACCTGTGAAAATATGGAAGTCGTTTTGCAGCCTGATCAGACACAAAAAAAGAGTCAACCCTGCAGCATATCTAGACACATTCTCCAAGGATGATTATTAAATCTCCCAAGATAATTTTTTATAGAAAAAGGAGTAGTTCAGAGGCCCTAGGCACCAGTGGCCAGCAAAATTTTCTCAAGAAAATAAAATCACACAATCTCCACAGATAGTAAACCTGGAGGAAGAAGAACCTACCAGGAAAGTGAATATGGACATGGTGAAGAGTGGGACCAAAAACGAAGAGGATAGTACATAAAGCATGCCACATAGTGAAAGCAACTCAAGGGATTTTAGCAACAAGAAACATGTCTTTGATAAGACACCTCGGGCAATCTACCAATCCAAAGAAGATTTAGAAAATCAATATGTTGTGAAAGGGAGCTTGGCCATGAGTGAAATAAGAGATTTGATTCCCGAGGTAGAAAGGGTTTCTTAGCATAAGTCTTCCCTATTCTCAGTTAGGGATGTAGAAAGAAAGAAACTCAACATAGCAATGGCAGATGAGGATAAAGTATCTAAAATTAAGCTGCATTATGAAAATATTAGTGCCCCAGATAAGGTAAAATTTCACAGAAACACCAGTGTCATGTTGTATTCCGAATACCTGAGTCTGAGTATGAGGGTTGCAAGGCTAACAACTTACACACTCTAATTGGAAGGATAATTGAGGAAAGAAAAACCATCCAACAGAGCTTGGAAGACTCAAGTCAAAAGATTAGAATATGAAGGCCCTCAAGGGGTAAAATCTTCCTTAGATGAGAAAGACAAGATGATTCAAAGCATGAAGAAGATACTAAATATTTCTGCCACAGAGAATCCACAAAAAACAGAGCTGACTGCTCTAGAACAAGAAAAAGAGACATCAGTAAGAAGCACTGAATTACAAAGCCAAAGTATTATAGCTGGAAAAGGAAAAAGAGAATTGGTCACAAGGACAAGTAGAGGTATCAAACATGGTTGCAGTTGTACCTGGCACAACAAGGGCTGATTCAAACACTTAAGATATCATCTAGGCTATGTCCCAAGTTAGCCTGAAGGAAGGAGAAATCAAGAGTCTTAAGGGAGATATAGAAAATATGCAATAAGAAATGAAAATTAAGAATGAGAAGATGGCCCAATTCCAAAAGGAAAATCAAGAGTTGCAGGAAAGAGTGGGCAAGTTGAAAACGAGGTTGAAAGGTAAAGGACTTTTGCAGGGAGCTAAACATGTAATATGGGACTTTATTGCTTCTGAATTTGTTAAGTTCAAGGTGTACCTGAATTTCATAAATGGCAAGGATAAAATGGCTATCACCGCCCAAAGCATATGTACCGTTGTGAATGAGACGCTAGCGAAAAATCCCTCAAAGTGGGCCCAGAATGCTATAAATTTGTTGAATTCCGTTCCCATTGCTGAACTTCAAACCATTGGGGTCAAAGACAGGACTACACTGATCATTTGGGCCAAGAGGATCATTGTTAAGCACAACTTGCTCAAGTCAGTTCAAACCAAAGCCGTACATATGGATCATAGCATATAGGAATTCAAGGATATGTTTGAACAATTGTTTATCAAAGGCCTCCCATCATTTTGGGATTGCAAAGGGAAATTATACGACCAAGAGCAATACAACTCCCTCCTCACAAAGTGAAGAATGGATCATTCCAAGTTTGAAGGCYTGGAGGAAAACTTGAAAGGACCAAGTCTGGTGGAATATTTGACCACAGATTTTGAGATCTTAAATCAGTTTAAGATAGTAAAGATCGAGGTGCCAAATATGACTTATGCTACTTGCATCAACTTGGAGATCTTGATAAAAGAAATGATGGATTACAAGATTCCTTCTGAATCACAATGGAAAGAGATCGTGCGGCAAGGCAAGACAAAATGCAATTTTCTAGGAACCAACAAATAGCCTCCAGGTGTCACCAGATTGGGAAGTTCGACAGAAGATCAAAGCAAGACAGATGGTGAGGAAAAAAGCGAGTAGTCGAAGGAATCAACCATTAGTTTATGAAATGTTTTTGTTTAATCATTGTAAATCGTTTCACATGCCGAGATTGTCCATTGAAATTATTGTAGTCAGTTTTAGAAGCTGAAATGTTTCATTTCCAGCCATTGTAATAAAATTGTATAAGTACTATAAATTTTGAATGGATTAATGTTGGCAGAGGTGCAAGGGCACCTTTTTGTGTCGTTTATGAATTAAATTGTAATTTTTTGGAGCTAAATTGAATACATATGAAGAAGCTTTTGAAGTCTCTATGAAAAGATTCTAATGGTGGTGATATGAGTTTTGTCTTCTCTCATTGTATCTATTTCCTGTTTTCTTTAATTCCATTTACATTGTCTTCTGTTTAAATTGGAGAGTTAAAGGCCCATAATTCATATTATGATTCTCTTGACTTAAGCAATTTAAACTATGTGTGTTTCTTCTTAACCAATTTAGAATTCATTTCAGTAATGCTTTGATGAAGTTATCTGTTTTCTCCTTCTTCCTACACTTCTCTTAAACTAAATTTACAACTCGGATTCATTGCCTCATTTAGACTTTATCCTCTAGAGAGTTAAACCGTCTAGTCATTGTTTTCATTCACTTTCAGAATTTCGACTCCATAGCCTTAAGTGTCCCTCACCTTCCTTGCCAACAACTTTATAAAACCCCCCAAAACAAACTAAATCTAGCCACTGATTACCAAAGAACTATCAAGTGACACGAGAGATCCCTCTCTGAGTTGAGCAGGCTAGTGCCCATGTCTAAAGATTGGTTGAAACAGTTACCTATGTCGTTTGTCTATCATCCAGACAAAATTTACAGAGTGCTAACACCTAGAAAGGAAACATTTATATACTCATGGAATTCATAAACATTCAGGGAAAAAAAAAAAAAAACACTCATTCATAGAGAACACACATAGATATTCATATTTAGGGAAATCTACTTTTCTATTCAATCTAAACAATTTTTACAATGTTTACAAGAATGGACTGCAATAGAGTCTCAATTCTTCTCTCCTCTCCAAAATTCTCCTCTCTTGAGAGGTATTTTCTTTTCATTCTCTTCTCATGTGCTATCCTACATTATGATTTCAATACATTGATCTTTTTTTACAAAAGAGGGGCTTCTCGAGCCTTCCTCCACCTACTAAATTAAATTACAATTAATTTAAAACTCATCTGAATCGGATATAAGATAATTTTTATGTCAGCCATTAAAGGTTACTTATAGAAAACATGTACAAATACAATATATCTACCCTCCTTGATCCTTAACAACATTAATTACATTAAATTTGAGATTTAAACCCAAAATGAGAAATCTGGAACGTCTCTCTCCTCGGGATCTTCTCTCTCCATGTGTGTTGTTGTGTTGCCTACTGACGTGATACTGAGTAGGAGTGATTATCCTCCATCATACTCCCCTTCTAACAAAATCATGAGCTCATGCTCATGGATCCTTTGTTGATGCTGTTGAGATCCTCTAGGGTCCCAAACTTCACTCTGGAGCTATACACCTACTCCTCTGCCTTTTTGTTGTTGTCGTCCTGCTCCTACTGCAGTCTCTCCTCCTGGTTTCCAAACTTTATGTTGAAGGGATCCATTTATATTTCCCCTACAACATGCTCTTTTCATCCTCCACCTGTTTTTGACGGCCTCCTTTGTTTTCTTCAACATCAACTTCCTTATCTCCTCAATATCCTATTCTAGCTTGTCTATGGGTTGGCTCCTCTCCTACAATCTACTCTGYTGCATATCCTCTTCTACCTCAATATCCAATTTGGTTTGTTGGATGAACCTCCTCTGGGTTATTTMTCCTTCTCCCAGGGCTTCCAATTCTTCATATAGATCAAAGGGTATATCATCATGATCTCCCAATCTAACTTCATCTCATGTGGCATTGGCTTGCCACTCCACTGCAGACTCCAATTATGCAGTAATATTACGGAGTTACTTCTCATCCATATCCTCTGATAGTTTTATTTTTGCTAGTTCCTTTGTTCCTCTGTCATCTCTTTGGGATGGAATAAGTCTAGCCTCATACAACTTATCCTCATGTTGGAACTCTTCTCCATTCTGCATGATTGTCTCCTTCTGGCAGTCTTCCTCTATCTATGGATTGCTTAACCAATCCTCTAGTAGCTTTAGCTCCTTATCACACTGAGTGTATATGGGATTTGAATGCTCCTCTTGAACATTCCTTTTGTTCACAACTGTGTGGGCCTCCTCTTCTTTGATATCTTGGGTAGATTTTAGTGTCTTCTCCTCCTCCTCCTCCATGACAGTCTCTATTGATTGGCCTTCTTCTTCTTTTCCTCTCCTTTGGCCATCTCCATGGGCCAATTTTTCTTCTAGTGTCTCCTGCACCATTTCCTCATAAACATGAGCCCCTATAAAGCTCTCTCCAAGAGATATGTTGATCCCTCCTATCATCATACCGCAATGTTGATGATCTTCTCCTTCCTCCTTCTCTCCTATCAAAATTCCTTTCTTATATGAACTCTCCTTTGAGTTCTTGAGATGCTTAGAGAGTCTCATCTCCTCCTCATTTTTTGTCAACACTCCTTGTTGATATGAACTCTTCTCTGAGTTCCTGAGACTCTCGGACAATATCATCTCCTCCTTTCCCACCTAACAAACTAAATTTTCCTTTATGCTCTCTTGTCAGTCTTTGAGATATTCAGTTGATCTCCTCATTTCCCTCCTGAAAATCTATGAGATCTTTAGCTGACCTCTCTTGACCATCAAGGCTTTATCCATCTTCTAGTTCACAGATGTAAATCATTTTCTCCTCTGTGTTCCTAAGGTTTTCCACTTGCCTCAACCACCTCCTCAGTATTTTCTTTTTCCTCCTGGAAATAAACTGCTAGATAGGCCACTTGACCTTCTTCTTCATGGACCACTCATACCTCCATCTCCCTTGCTCTCCTTGCTTCATTTTGAGCCATTTCATCATCAATCTGTCGAGATCCTCTCTAGTCTCCTTGAGCTCTTTATCCATATATTATCTACTCATCCTCGTGTGTTCTCCTTTTGGAACTTATCTATAGAATTTAGTAGCCACTTTCTCCTTTCCTATACCATCCTGGAAAGTTTGTGAGCTTCCACTTGCTCGTTGGGAGATATAGTCATCCTTTTCCTATCTCTCCTCACTTAGCCTCTAGTTCACCTGCTGGAACATTCTCTAAGCTTTTACACTCCTACCGAGTGTAGGCACACACATTGCGCTCGCTCCTTATCCTACATACTCCTTTCTCTCTAGATGGTGTAATCCAAATGCTCACCTTAAGAGCTCCACAAGCTCTCTTCCGCTCCAAGAACACAACTAGTCCTTTTCTTCAACCCACCTGGATCTCTGTTGTCTACTACACACCTGCAGAAAATATTCACATAGAGCATCAATACTATGTCTTATCCTCCTTTGCCTATTGTTTGTAGACAAAATATAGCTCCGATACCACTTGATGGTATCAGACAAAAAAATTGTTCAGGATTTGATACCACTTGATGCAAACCCCCTCCCCTACGGGGGGCTCACGCAACCTCCCATTCTAGGATCAAATTACACATGAGTTGAATTATCTCTTGGATCCCTACTAGATCCTCTCTTATGTTCACAGGCCCTTTTAATTTCCTTTTATGAAAGTCCGCACAAAACAAAAAATCGCGGGTGCTTATACTGCCCCTTTTTCCTCAACGGAATCACATATGACCTTGAACTAGAACCGAACGCTTTTTTGAAAGGTGTTATTTATAGCTTCATGACTCTGGTGCTCTGTGAACTTCTCCAAACACAACAATCCAATCTCCCGGATAGGTTACTGACCGAATTCAGTCATAAAGTGACATTGACCAACAACTGAAGGTCTTATCATGTCCTTCCACTCTCCAAACTTCTATGGCCAGATCTAACAACTAGAGTGGATTATCCTCCCTCCACGATCTATGGTGGATATATACTTCAGGACTCTGGGCTTCGATAGTTTTGAGACTCTAACATGCGATGCCTCCCGAATAGTCGAACGTCGAACTGAAGATCTACGACTCACACTACTCCTACAACCAACGACGGTGATCAACTCCGGGCTTCGAAGATTTGGGGTTCTTTGCTCCAGCTTACCACCAAACCCCCAAAATTCCAAACATCGAATTGGAAAAGGCAGGAGATATACGACTAAGACTCTTTGGTTGATCGGTGATTTTCGACCACTTTTCGAAGACTACCTCCAAAATATATCGGATAGCCGAAGTGCTGAAGGGATTACCAATAAATGGCCTCACTTCACTCCCAATCTACGACTGGGATCAATTTCGAGACTCTAGGCTTCAAGGATTTCTCCTCCTACCAACACAAGAACCAATTTATCCCGAAGTGTCGAATCACTGAATTGTGAGATCTATGACTCACACTGCACGATGTGATCTACAACTGAGATGCACTCTGCTTTGGCGAAGAATTACAACCCGAGCACCCTGATCGACAATTCTCATTCTCATGCACTCATATCCAATGAATGGGAACTGATCTCCTTTGTCGTTCGCTTCTCCTCTACGGTTCCGCTTCCCTTCAACAAAGGAATTTTCTCAAGCTTTCAAAGACTTGACCTTTGATCTCTCCTCTGCAGGGTCAAATCCTTGCCTCTTCTTTCTTTCTATGAAAACACAACACCTCCTGAGCTTGTTCAACACTTCAACCGAAGTGTGGGTGCACCCCTTATGCTTCTCTCTTCTGATCCTGTAACTTGTGATAAGTTCTCTAGCACACACTTGCGCTTATCTCCTAAGCTTATGACTCTTCGAAATTAAAAGGGGTTCATCCCTTTGTTCCTCAAAAACAAATTCTTGTGCCCTTTTGTAAATCCTTCTCTCCCCCCTGAGTTTATGAACATAGTCAAAGTGTTCTTTCAACACTCTCCCGCCACTCTGTGCTCTTCCTCCTGAGATTTACTAGCACCTTGAAAAAGTGTTGGCTTCGTGCACTCCTCACAATCACTCTTCTGAGTCTTGGACTTTACAAAATCACCTGCGCACTCCTTGCGCTTACTCTTCCTTGATCTTTTACACTACTATGATTGTAGGCACACTCCTTTCACTCACTCTGTGCACTCCTTTTACTAGCCTTCCCTTGATCTTTTACACTGCTATGAGTGTAGGTGCACTCCTTGCGCTCGCTCTGTGAAGTTCTTGCATTATCCCTTATGAGCTTATGACTAGTTCTAGTGTGCCCACCTGGCACGCTCCTCCTATAACTCTTGACTGAGTTCTTTCACACTCCTTGCATTGGCTTATCAGAGTTCTCACTAACTTTGGTGTGCACTCCTTGCATTTCCTTGAGATCCCAGAACACTAAAAAATTCACACAGATAGGGAATTCTATCTATTCCTGCAAAGGGAACATTTATATACTCATGGAATTTATAAACATTTAGAAAACAATCACTCATTCATAGAGAACACATATAGAGATTCATATGCAAGGAAATATGTTTTTCTGTTAAATCTTAACACTTTTTAGAAATTTTACAAGATGAGACTGCAACAAAGTCTCAGTTCTTCTCTCCTCTCCAGAATTCTCCTCTCTTGAGAGATATTCTATTTTCATGCTCTTCTCATGCATTATCCTACATTATTATTTCAATACATTGATATTTTTTTACAAAAGAGGGGATTCTCGAGCCTTCCTCCACCTACTACATTAAATTAAAATTAATTTACAAAGCATTTGAATTAGATCTAATATCATTTCCCTATCAGCCATTAAAGGATACTTACATACAACCTGTACAAATACAATGGCTCTACCCTCATCGATCCTTTACAACATTAATTACATTAAATTTGAGATTTAAACCCAAAATGAGAAAGTTGGCGCTTCTCTCTCCTCGAGATATGCTCCCTTCATGCGCGTTGTTGCACTAGTTGCTAATGCGCTACTGAGTAGGAGTGGTGCTCCTGCATCAATTTACAAAGTAACCAATTGGATACCTATGAAGGAAGTTCCTTGTTAATGTTTATGTCATTATTATAGTTCTTTTCATTTCAATAGATAAGAGCATAATAAGAACAAGATCACTGAGAAATACACATTCACAAGAGACACAACATTTATCCTAGGAAACCCTCTAGGGGAAGAAAACCCAACAAAA
>SNQJ01S0167304.1:0-20894 GCA_010110895.2 Picea sitchensis | reverse complement strand
CTCCTACACCAAGGCAAGTGGCTCACCTGGGGCCAAATTCAACAAACATTTCCTCATATGATGGGGGAACTCAACACAATGGAGACCATTACTTCCTAAGGGGGGAGGATTGATCCAAATGGATGTCGGTGGCCTCCCACCTATTCCAACAATTTTCCAACTTGGCAGTTTTTTCCTGGTTTTCAGGTCTCCCACTTCCGGGGATGTTTTGAGGCCCGAAACAACGTTTTTAGGGCTCTCCACAGTCAAATTGTAGATGTAGTCAAATTTTGACGACAATATGTGCATTACGCGAATATAAATTTCCAACGGGATATCGTGCACCTAAAAAAAAGATCGTCTGCAAAAGTTACAACCCGAAGAAGTTGATGTACTAACTTACCCCAACAGGGCCCACATGAATTTTTTCGTTTCATCTCCTAGTGTTAGGTTTTTGGATGTCTAGGGTTTTGGAATTCATGTTTATTGTAAAAATGCCTTCAGAGCCTCATTGTACTCATATTATTTTGAATGAGAATAGGCGTCACATATCTTCTCATATATAAGCCGCCACCATTCCAATAAACTTGTTTTCCGCTGCATTTTACAATTTCAGCTTATTTCCTTATTGAATAGAAACACATTTTTACTATATCTATGTTATTCTTTGTTAAGAATATTTTAATAATAATTTGTATTCATTTCTTTCTACTCATAAAATCTAGATCAGGCGGGATATTTGAGGGAAACGCCCCCAAAGAGAAATATTGGGAAAAAATTCCTTGCAAAATACTGTTATTTCTAAGTCAATCTGGACTGTTCATTATAAGGTCGTAGATCAGACAATATAAGTTATTTTAGGGTTTTTTACCTAGAAGGAAACCCTCCCTCATGAGGGAATTGTATTATGGTTGTGTATTATTGTGAATATTATATCCTAAGAGAGGAGACTATGAGAGAAAGAAGGGGAATTTACAATGGGTGTGTTGTATGTTGTATCCCTTTATTTTTGTTGGATAATAAAAAGGAAGGACCTAACAATTTCTCTGGTGAACATAGCTCACACTGGATGAACCACATATGTCTGGGTCTCTATTGTACTGTGTATATTTTGTGTTTTATTTCTACATTTGTTTTATTTTATTGCTTCACGATCCTATTTTTCTAACAATTAGTATCATAGTGAAAGGTAAATCATAGGAAAAGAGGGTTACTGTTTCAAGTGGGAGAAATGGCGGAAGATGGAAAGTTTAGGGTCAAGAAATTTAATGGCCAAAACTACCAGTTATGAAAGATGAAGATGGAAGATTATTTATATCAAGAGGATCTATTCCTACCATTGGGAAGAATAGAAAAGAAGTCGACAACCATGAAGGATGAAGAATGGGAGGTTCTTGACAGAAAGACACTAGGAATGATACGATGAGCCTGGAAGCATCGATGGCTTTCAATATTTCAAAAGAAAAGACAATAAAGGAGATGATAGAAACATTGTCCAAACTATATGAAAAACCCTCGATGTCTAATAAGGTATTTCTAATAAAGAGATTATTTAATATGAAGATGTCAGAAGGTGGGTCTGTTGCAGATCATTTAAATGAATTTAATATGGTTACTAATCAGCTAAGTTCTGTAAAAGTGGATTTTGATAATGAGGTCAGGTCTTCTAATATTGTGCTCATTTCTAGAAAGATGGAATGGTTTGGTCATGGATGTAAGTAAATCTATCTCTGGTTCAAACACTTTAAAATTTGATGATGTTGTTGGTGTTATCCTTAGTGAGTAAATGCGACGGAAAAGAACATGTGAGACATCAGGTAACGCATTGACTCTGGAGAACAATGGAAGATAAAAGGATAGAGGAAAGAGCCCAGGGAACCATGGGAATTGTAGGAAGGGCAGATCCAAATACAGACTGGGAAAGATAGAGTGTTGGAATTGTGGGAAGAAAGGACATCTGAATAAAGACTGCAGAGCTCCAAAGAAACAAAGAGATGGACAGAAAGAGAAAAATCAAGAAGGAAATATAACAAGTGATGTGTTACAAGATGATTTGATTCTTTCTATAGACAATATTTTTGATTCTTCGATAGTAGATTCGGGGGCTTCATTTCATGCCACACCCCATATGAAACATTTACATATTATATTAAAGGTGATTTTGAACAGGTTCATTTGGGTGATGATGCACCATGCAAAATTGTTGGAATGGGAAAGTTACAAGTAAACAAAAATAATGGAAACCAGTGGTTGTTGAAAGAGGTAAGACATGTTCCAGATCTAAGGAAAAGTCTAATTTCAACTGGGCAATTGGAAAGTGAAGGATTTATATCTATATTTACAGATAAGGCGTGGAAGGTCACCAAAGTATCACTGGTGATAGAAAAAAGAGAGGAGGTAGGTACGTTGCATTTATGTACTGGTAATATTGATTCTTCTATCTCTTTAGCTTCTATAGGAGTGGATACAACACTGTGGAATCATAGGATTGGACACATGAGTGAGAAGGGGATGCAGATAATTCACAAAATAAATTTGTTTCTAGATCTTAAACAAATTGATTTGGATTTCTTTGAGCATTGTGTTTATGGAAAACAAAAGAGATTCATATTTATTAGAGTCGAAAAAGAAAAGAAGAGAGAAAGGTTAGAACTTGTGCATACATATGTATGGGGACCATCTCATGTATCATATATTGGTGTCTCTCTTTATTATGTTATTTTTATTGATGATGCAAGTAGAAAAACTTGGGTTTATTGCATTCGACAAAAATATGATGTTTTTGATACTTTTAAGAAATGGAAAGATTTGGTTGAGAATGAGACAGGAAAATGTTGAAGTGTCTTAGATCAAACAATGGAGGTGAATATTTCGGTATAGAATTTGATGATTATTGTTCATATCATGGGATTCGTAGAGAGAGGACAGTTCTAGGAACACCACAATAAAATGGTGTGTCATAAAGGATGAAGATGACATTCATGGAACATGTAAGGAGTATGAGATTGCATGCTAGGTTTCCCTTACAATTTTGGGAAGATGCTATAAATACTATTGTTTACTTAATAAACATAGGAACTTCAATCTCTTTGGATGGTGGCATTCCAGAGGAGGCATGGACAAGTAAAAAGTTAAACTATTCATTTCTGAAGACTTTCGGTTGTGAAGCATTTGTCCATATTGATAAAGAAAATAGAACAAAGCTTGAAGAAAAATCCAAGAAATGTACCTTTATTGTATACGGTGTTAATGATTTTGGTTATCTCTTATCGGATTATGAAAATCAAAAAATCATTAAGAGTATATATTTCATATTCAATGAGAAGGTCATGTACAAAGATCAGTTGCAGGGAAAGAAATAGGAAAAAGAAAAACTAGAATACACAGTGCTTGATGAGATCACTAAAAGAGAAATTCCAAAGGTACCAAAAAATAAGAATGTACAACAATAGGAGAAGCATGTACCTCAAACTCTTGCAAGTGTTGTTAGAAGATCTACCAAGTTAAGTAGACCCTCTAAATGATACTCTCCTTCATTGTATTAATTATTGTTGAATGAGTCTGGTGAACCAGAAATTTATGAAGAGGAAATGTAGGTAGACACTAAAAAGAAGTGGGAGCAAGGCATGAAAGAGAAAATGGATTCCTTGGTAAATAACCGTACTTGGGACTCGGTTTAGTTTCCTACATAAAAAAGAGCATTGCAGAATAAATGGGTTTACAAGTTGAAGGAAGAAGATGGAGGAAAAAAGAGGTACAAGACTAGACTTGTTGTAAAAGGGTTTGCACAAAAGAAAGGTATAGATTTTGATGAAATATTTTATCTTGTTGTTATAATGACTTTAATTAGGAATATTTTAAGTCTTGTGGTAGTTGAAGATTTTCATCTTGAAAAATTAGATGTAAACACAACTTTTCTCCATGGAGATTTGGAGGAAGAGATTTATATGCAGCAACCATAGGAGTATGAGGTCAAAGGAAAGGAGAGTTTCATATGAAGGTTGAAGAAGAGATTGTATGGCCTAAAACAAGCTCCAAGGTAGTGGTATTTGAAGTTTGACAAGTTTATGATAGAATAAGGCTATAATAGATGTCATTTTGATCGTTGTGTTTATTTAAAAGGATAGAAAATGGAAGCTATATTATCTTACTATTGTATGTGGATGACATGCTTGTTGCAGGGTCTAATATGAAGGATATAAATGTGCTCAAGAAGAAATTAGCTAATTCATTTGCGATGAAGGATTTGGGTGTTGCAAATACAATCCTTGGTATGAGAATAACAAGAGACATGAAAATCAGAGATTGACATTGTCTCAGGGTAAGTACATAGGCAAGGTGTTGGGGAGTTTTAGAATGCAGAATGAAAAGAAAATTAGTACACCTTTGGCCAGCCATTTCAAATTAGCCAAGAAAATGTGTCCCAAGACATAAGAGGATATAGAATACATGTCCAAGGTCCCTTATTCATCAACAATTGACAACTTGATGTATGTGAAGGTTTTCCCAAGAACAGATATTGCACATTCAGTGGGAGTTTAGAGAAGGTATATGAAAAATCCAGGTAAAGAAAATTGGGAGGTAGTAAAGTGAATTCTTAGGCATTTGAGAGGTACTAGCACTCATGCATTATGTTTTGGAGGTTTAGACACTATTCTATAGGGATATATGTAGATTCATATATGGCAGGTGATAAAGATAGCAGGAGGAGAACCACAAGGTATGTTTTTACTGTAGGTGGAACAATAGTAAGTTGGATTTAGAAACTGCAAAAGGATGTTTCGCTTTCAACAACATAAGCATAGTATGTTTCTTCTACATAGGCTAGTAAAGAAATGATTTGGTTGCAGAGGTTTATGGAGGAATTGGGAAAGAAGCAGGATAATATCAGGTTGTACCGTGACATTGAGAGTTCCATTCATCTTTCAAAGAAATCAACCTTCCATTCGGAGACTAAGCATATACAAACCATGTACCATTTCATATGATCCATCTTGGAAGATGGACATTTGAAGTTGGAAAATATACATACTAGCCAAAATCCTGCAGACATGTTAACAAAGGGAGTAACCATGGAGAAATTGAGTTCATCCTCAGTTTCATTTGGTCTTCAAGCATGAAGGTGAAAATGAGAAATTTTCCAGGTCCAAGGTGGAGTATAGTCCAACAAGTAAAACAAAAGTGGAGTTGTTGTGATCAGTCTCCAAGTGGGAGATTGTTGGTTGTGGAGCTTGATTATCTTCCTGATTCAGAGGTTTTTTTCAGTCGTGCTTGGAACCCATTCCCTAACGGGGGGGTTGGGGGGGGATTTCCCCCCCACAAATACTTTTAGGGGAGTCAAGGGGGGGGGGAGAAAACAATTTTTGTAGCCCCCCCTTGGTGGGGGATTCAGGGAAACGCCCCCAAAGAGAAATATTGGGAAAAAATGCCTTGTAAAATATTGTAATTTAGTATTCGATATAGAGCATTCATTATAAGGTCACATATATGACCGTAGAAGTTATTTTATGGTTGTTTCCCCTAGAAGGAAGCCCTCTCTTATGAGGGAATTGTATTTTGGCTATGTATTATTGTGAATATTGTATTCTGAGAGAGGAGACTGTGAGAGAAAGAAGAGGAAGTTACAACGAGTGTGTTGTAGGTTATATCCCTTCATTTTGTTGGATAATGAAAAGGAAGGACCTGGAAATTTCTCTGGAGGACGTAGCCCACACTGGGTGAACCATGTATATATGTGTCTCTATTGTATTTTATATATTATATGTTTTATTTCCACATTTGTTTTATTTTATTGCTCCGCAATTATGTTTTTCTAACACCTATCACAACCTATACCAAAAACCTATCACATTAATCTCATAAACAAATCAAATATGATCACACAGATCTCATACCAATGGTCACAAGTGTAAAGCTCAAACCATGTACACCTATGTCTCTCTAATTATGTGCCATACATGTGCTAGCAATGTACCTCTGTAGATATACCTCATGAAACATAATCCATACAACCAATATTCCCTCAAGGGAAAATACTCAATCTCCCATGACCATACCTCAAGAAACCACCAACATCCAACTACAAACAAGCATATAACATATCTTTATTTCTTGTAGATAAATATGATGTACCAGAAAACTATCACACTTATTGCAGTCTCTTCTCATCTTTTGCAAACAGATTCACTCTTCAATCTTCAGATCTGGTAGTGCCTCGCATGAAAAAGGAGGGTGTCGAGTGGGGCCTCACATGATAGGCTATAGGAAACCTGCGGGGATCACTAACGAGACATTTATTGTTTGACCCACAGGCATGACCCTAATCAAGGGTTTTCATGACTTTTCCACTCTCTTATGCAACTGTGAAACTTTGTCGTCACTCTTCCTTCTTACCTCAGACTTGCACAACTTCAGATGTATTTATGAGTACCTAAAATACAACTTTCACAAGATAGATATTCAATGTGATCAATATGTGATAATGGGAGTCTCTTGCTCTCTTATTTATACTCTCCAAGTGCCTTCCTTTAGGGTTCATCTTCTAACTGTTTTATCCAACTTCCCTCTTTTAGGGCTAACCCACTTTCATGTTGTAGCTACTTTACCCATAATTAGTAAACTAACCACTTCTTGTTGCAACTAATTTATCTTTAATTATTTTCTTATTTCAATAACTTTACCCATGATTAACTCCTAGTTACAACCACTTTGACTAGTAAACTTCTTGATGATTTTATAGGAGCTTCTAGAATAGTTTCCTTCTTTGTTGACCTTCTAGGGGCTTCTAGAATATTAATGGGGGTTCTCCAACTTCAAAAATACATATCTCCTCAACCGTGAGGAACTACATGACGTACCACATATCACTAGAAACAACAAGACATGTACTCTCCGTCTATGATAATATTACCTAGAAATTCACCTATCTTCATGTCTTTATTCCTCATACAAACTCAGGTTCCTTAACCACACCTTTGGGGCTACATGTAGACTACACAAAAATGCACCCAACTAAATCACCATCAGTCTTGATCATACAAATGTTAATCAACTATACAACATATTTGGACCTCTCTAAGGGTTGACATCAATGACAACCAACTATCCAACAATTAAGAGGTTTTTCCTACTAGAAATTTCCTAGGAGGTATATATAACTATATAAAGAAATAGAATTAATATAATGATATGTTTTCTGAAGTATATTGTATTTAAATGTTTTCTCATTTAGAGGTTTCTCCCTTGAAGAGGCTAAGTGTGGATTGATAGAGGTTTCTTGAAATCTACTCTAAATGTTTTTGAAAGGGATTCCAATATCAATGAGAAACAACTTATGGATAAGAGAAGTAGAAATATATTTGAAAGCTACTCTAAATTAGATAGAGAATTCTCTTGACGTTCTTAGGCAAGAAAAGAGAGCACATGCTGAGAATTTGGCTACATTAACAGAGAGGAACATTGATGCCACTACTATAGAAGAAACCATAGTCGTGATGTCACATATCCAAAAGAAGAAGGCGTTTATTGAGATGGACTCACATCAATTCAAGATAATGTTTGAAGAGAAATATGTCTATGATTAAGAAGAAATTGAAATTCACAAGGAGACCCTAGTGGGGTGAGGAAGAGAAAAGATTGATCTAGAGAATAAATTTGATATGTATCAACAAAGAAGTTATTTGGATACAAAACGAAGTCAAGCACCTCCTGGTGAATAATACTTGCATGGGTTAGCCTAATTTTCATTAGGGGTCTTACACATTGTCACCTTGGTACCAAATGATCACATGATTATAGTAGGTGCAATAGTTTTTATGATGCATGTGTGGTTGAACTTCTCAACCATATTGTTCATATAGATGTGGCATAAGACTTTATTCATAAAATTCCATTGAAATATAGTGGTGTCGTATGGTAGAACTTGCTTGGTACTTGTAGAGTCTATGGAAACCTAAATAAAGGAAAATGTGTAGCAAAATTTCTACTTGAGTTGGAACCACATAATGCTGCAATGTATGTGCTTCTTTCAAATTATATGTTGTGGTTGACATGTGTAATAGTGTAGCAAAAGTGAGAACAATGATGAAAAAACTCTCGGTGAGGAAGGACCGAGGATGCAGTTGGATTGAAATCAAGAGAAAGGTTTATGTATATTTCTTAGAGGACAAAACCCATCCATGAATGAAGGAATATTATGATCCAACACCTTGAGAATGATAAAAATTCAACTTCAAGAGGGAAACCTCCTTTTACAATATATTCAATGTACAATATGATATGTGATGATCCTAAGACTAGGTTTCTTTGGTGTATGTATATAGAAGCGAAAGGGTGCAATGGTAATGAAAGGGTACAATGAAGGGTTCTATCCTACATACAAATATAACACTAGAAATGTAATAATTCAATATCTAGTGCTTAATAAGGGGTTTTATACTTAACATGGGGTTTTTTCTAGGAATTACCATGTCCTTTCCCTTCAAACAAGTGTTTTCCTCAACACTTAACTAAATGCGGGGTCTTCTGCATGAAGAAATAATCTTCCTATGTCAACTCTTCCATGTAGGTTCTTCCATTTGATGAGGTACTCAACAATTGTTCGATTTCACAGCTTGGTAATCCTTGTTTCAAGGATTATTTATGGTTCTAGTATAATTTCCCTTATTCATTAATCTATGGTAAAATAGTTTGGAGTAGTATCTTGTCATCGATTACCTTATTTAAGAAATAAACATGGAAGAGTAGATGTACATGTGAATATGGAGGCAACTCCAATTTGTAATCCATGCTTCCAATCCTTTGCAACACCTTATAGGGGACATAATATTTGGGTTCTAATTTATTGCACTTCTTTTTTTCTTGAGGGACATCTACTTATATTGTTGTAGCCTAAAAAATACCCAATCCCCCACTTCAAATTCCCTTTCACTATGATGTTGATCTTCTTGTTGTTTCATCCTATTTTGTGTCATAACCAAGTTGTCCTTCAATAGTTTGAGAACCTCTTGTTGGTGCTCTATGTGGTCCTCCACTGCCTGAACCTTTGTAGTCCATTTCAAAGGCAATGTGATGGATGGAGGGTGATATCCATAAAATGACAGAAATGGGGACATGTTTTATGAAGTATGGAAGGATGTGTTGTACCACCATTTTGCTAAGGGAAACCACTTAATCCATTGTGTCTGTTATCAGATGAAAATCAAAGAAGATATCCTTCTATAAATTTATTAACAATATCATTTTTCCCATTGGATTGAGGATGGTAAGATGTGATGTGAGCCAATTGAGTACCAACAGAAGAAAATAATTTAGTCCAAATTACAATTTCCAGTGAAAATTGGATCTCTGTCACTTACAATAATCTTGGGGACTCCATGTATCTTTTGAACTATTTCCATGAATGTTGTGGCTATTGTACTTGCTTTAAAATGGGAATACTTTGTCAGCCAATCCACTACTACCATGATGATATTTTTTCCTTCAAATTTGGGTAAAAATATAATAAAACGTTGGCCTAATATAGATAATGGTTGTAGAAGACATGGTGTCTTTATTGGGTCTTCCTTATTTGGTTGGAAGAAAACACATTCATAGAATTCAAGAACCCTAAATGTCCTCCTATAGGAGAAGTGTGAAATTCCAAAAGGCCCTTCTGTTTGAGTTGGGAATTATTACATAAATATAGATGATCATGATACCATATTAAATAATTATTCCATACAAATTTATATAATGAAATAGGGTTCTCTTTTAGTTGTTGAATGATATTGCATAGCTCTTGATCTTGCTTCCATTCTATCCTTGATTCTTCCACCCAATTATATCGTGGAATAGAAATAACACATAGTGAACCCTTTGTTTCTTCTTCTTTCCTTGAAAGTGCATCTGCCACAATATCGTTTTTTCCTTTATTGTAGCTCATTTCAAAGTCATAACCTAGCATATGTGTAACCCATTTTTGTTTCTATTTGGATGACAACTGTTGCTCCAAGAAGTACTTCAAACTATCACAATTTTTTTTTAATTTGAAGTGTCATCCTATTAGATAAGGGTACCATTTCGTATGGCCAACATTTCATTTTCATAAATGGGGTTGGGTAAGTTTTTTGTGTTTATTTCTTTCAAAGGAAAGAGGCCTTATTCTTGCATTAAAGATTCACAAATTCCTTTTCCTAAGGCATCACACTCCATAATAAATGTTTTTGTGAAGTCAGGTGTGGCTAGGAAATAAGTTGTACACATAGCCTCCTTAAGTTCATCAAAATATTTGGTTGCCTCTTAAGTCCAAGAAAATGTTTCTTTATTTGATAATGTTGTTAGAGGTGAAACTATTTAACCATAGTTCTTGACAAAATTGTAGTAATAGCCTATCTGTTAAAGCAATATTTTCTTCACCCTATGAAAACTTGCACAAAAGGCCATATTCCATTTCCCTATGCAGACTAGAAGTCCCCTTTTGAAAATCCCAGAGCTAAAAACATTATTTTTCCACATATATGTGCCCTACCTATTGTACAACATGCGTATACATAGGTTTCACCACTACAACCCATGTACATTGGGATTTGTGCACAAAATTAAAAATTGGTGTCGGGTTTCCATGTCACTTCATGAGATCCATGATCCTTGACCTTCCATATATTGGAAACGTTCAAAATCAACCCTTCAGTTCCACTTGAAGGCTACAAATGGGCCAAATATGAGCTATGGAAAAGAGGAGAAGAATTAAACTTTGAGAGAAAAGTTACTCTAGAGAAATTATTCACTTCATATTGAGTATGCATCCCTTTGTCCTTTTAATTCTGAACACATTGTTCATCCCCCAAGATCTTCCCTACTTGATTGAGAATCTCCTTGTCTCTCTTATATGAGCTTGCCTTTGGTGGAGGATTGAAGTGGTGGAGGCCCAACTGGAAGGAACTTAGTTTCTCGGTTCCGAACCGTGCCAACACGAAAGTTTGTAATTAATTCACTTATGTTGATTACATTTTAATAGAAATACTCTTTTCTTGTCCAATTAATATCTTGCAAATATTTGAATTGTTATTCCATGGGCGTATTTTTTATGAATGTTGATGGATTATTCTATTGAATATGATAACATTATATATTATAACCATATTCTTTCATTTCCTAGTTGGTGAGGACAAGTTACAGATGTATTTCTTTGATTCAAGTGCTTAACGATGGACTTCATCGAACGTCTGGATGAGGTAGGCCTTTTATCTTGTCTTGCTAGCATATTTTTTTATATATCATACCTGATATTAGAGTTGATTTCTTCAGTCATTTCCGTATGTTGTGGTTTACCCCTAGCCATAGAGAGATTTTCCTCATAACATAATTGTTGACCATACTGGGGATATAATCTTCTTTTTCGGGGTTTGGAGTGTTTTTCTCCTTAGATTGCTCTCATTTATATTGATTTTCTTATCGTGTGACTGCTTGACAACCTCTCTTCATTCCAAGTCTGTGTTTCTTAGCCTTCTCCTTATCTTGGTTGTGTTTTAACACATATACACGGGTTTTTTCCTGATAGTAGCGTACATACGCATGTTGTCCTTCTGCAAGAAGTGTATATATGCGCTTTTCTCCTGATGATTGTCGAGTCTTCTTGGGTCTTTGTTATGACTGTTAAGTGTMTGTGGAGTGAAAGGAAACCTTTTTTTGGTTGAATTGCTGGGTGGTGCCTTTCTCATCATCCTTTTCATTTGATTGTCCTTGCATCTTGGGCTTGGTGTTTTCTCCTTGATATCCTACTTGGTTTGTCTCTGTTTACACATAGTAGAGTTTTTATATCAAGTTGTTTCTCAGTCCTTGCATTTTCATTCTTTTATATTGAAAATACAAAAATATTAGGCATTTTACATTGTTGGCATTTTGATCTTTTGAGTCTTTATCATTGATCTTAGCACATGTAAAGATATATTTCATTTTATTTGGAATTGTAGAACCAAATTGAGAATTTCATTTTGAAAAGCATATCATTTATTGGGAATTGATGTTAGGACTTTACATTGTATTCATATTCATTTCTTTACTTGTTGAGTCATAACATCACTAGTTTCACAACCGCACCTTTTTGAGTAAGCAAGGCCACTAAAAGTAACACTATAGTTTAAAATTGATTAGTAACGATTTTACTTTTCTAGGGTGCACAAAATAGCTTAGGATTTAGAGCCTTGGAATAAGATTTTGTGAGTAAACCTGTCCAAGGATATTAAATCAACATATGTGTCTCACTAAGGGAGTTGAAAAATACATTGTATAATCAGTAATATCAGGAGGCTCCGCTTACACTGGAGTTAAGCACGAGGTCGTGTGAAGTTGGTTGAAGGGATATCCCCCTGATATCTTCTTAGCGTCATATATATTTCAGGGGATCTATTCGTATATGGGGATCTTTCTAGTACCCTTACCTCTGTGAGAGGTGGTGCTTTCAAGGTTTCATGCTTTGTTACCCTGTCCATAAGGTGGACCTGACTTATGAATGTTCGCTTGTGCATCGGTTATACCGTGGTTTCTTAGTTTCTTGACTTAAGTACCACATAGGTTCCTTGCAAGGGTTATGGAGGATTACCTCTCAGAGGGGATCTGACCGACTGGTTGTTAAGTCCACGGGGGCCCTTATAATTGATTCTAATACCTTCGATCTTTAGCAGAGGAGTATCAAGCCCCTCTTGGGAGAGGCATACCTACTTTAGAGAGGGAGGCCCCTTTTAACCACTTCATCATGTTTGTGTGCATATTGGTCTCGTTTGATTATTTTTGGTGTTCTCTTTGATTTATAGTTGGCCTTAGGATTTGTTTTTTATATGACGAGTCTTGAGTCATCGTGGAGCCATACCAGCTTCCCCGCAGGTCTTGCCACTTGTTACAGTTACCACTTCATTTTGAGTCTTTGCCTTCTAAAAGGAATAAAGTTACCAAATGTGGTACACACACCTCCACTTATCATACTTGTGATCATACAAGGATGAGTACTGAATTGAGTCAACAAGATATTGGGAGCCCTTCGACTCCCATACCTACTATAGTTAATGGTACCCCTTCGACACCTTCAACCACAATGGTTTTAGTGTCGGAGGTACCTATCATCACCTCTTCCCATCCTATAGTGAATACTCAACCTATAGCCACGAACCCTTTTCGGTCTCTTTGTCACTCACTGGGCTATAATGTTCAATCCATCCCTATGGCCTCTAGTCCTTTTTCCTATGGTATGTCAAACTTCACATCGCAATTTTCAACCTCCATCCCAGCGGATGGTACAAATACTAGAATTGAACTTGGGGGCACACCTCCTCCACATAATCCATTCTCATTTGGTGGTACTCATATCCCACAGATGACTCCTACCGTTGGAGGTGTTCCTTCTTTTAATCCCACGTCTAATCCTATTGCTTCTGGAGGGAGTAACCAACCTAGCGGAAAAGCTACTGCTCATGTTATATCCTTTACACCCACCTCCTCTATACCGATTTTGACCAACATATTTGGCATGACGAATCCACCTTTTTCCTCCAGATTCACACCTAGGGGAGGTCAGTTTCATACCTTGGGAAACCCCAAACCTAGAGCCACTCCTATTGGGGGAAGTGTTTACAATCCTCATCAAAACATTCTTACTGGAATGGTTCCCAACCAACCCCTCATGAATTAGTCTATAGGAGGGTCTTATAATCTCAGACAAGGCTATGGTTCTTACCAGAACCTTGGATGGGTTGTGATTCCCCAACCATAATATTTCAAGGGAGCTTGGGGCCAGATGTCGCAACCCCGTATCCATTTTATGTCCATGATAAATATTCCATACTTGTCTAAGTTAATGAATGACCATGTGCATCATGATCCATCATGGCCTCTCGTCCCCACTAAGCTTCCTTCGTATATTCCAAAATTCAAGGGTAGAACTGGTGAGGATCCTGGTGATAACGTTACCACTTTTCACCTTTGGTGCTCTTCGAATTCCCTTAATGATGATTCTATTCAGTTAATATTCTTTCAATGAACCCTCATGGGGGTTTCCACGAAATGGTATATCGAGCTACCTAGGGGGGCGTACAAAAATTTTAATCAGTTGGTTTTAGTATTCCTCATTCACTTCCAATTGTCGATTCATTGCGATGCTGGAATAGAACTTCTGTCAAAGTTTCATCAAGACATAACCACTCATATCTCGGATCACATCTAGGAGTGGAATAGACGGAAGAGGTTGATCAAGGCCTACATACCCTTGGAATTCCTCCTAGAGTGGTTACTTAAATCTCTCATGCCTTATATTTCGAAGGATATTTCTACATCTGGGGTCACTTCTAAGTTAGAAGCGATTTTTAAATCCCAGTAGTTAGATCTTATATATGCTCAGTCTGGGATGTTGCACCAGATTCTTCCTGATGCACCTAGGTCAAACTATGACCCTAGACAAAATCCCAGGCCTCATGCCAATGGCAGTGTGGCTTCTGTCAATCTGAAATACATAGAATCGGTGACAAGACATTTGAAAGACTTGTCTCTAAACCAATTTGCAGGAGGGAAAACTTTGTTTGTGTCCTCCAATCCCACTCAGTCGGTGGATGTATGTTCTGTGCAATTTTCGACTAGCCCGAATGGTAACCAACAATCAGGAGGAAATAAAAAGAAAGGGCGTAATAATAATTGTAAGGGTGGGAAGCATAGTATTAAACAAACGAACAATGGTAATAATGAGAAGATGAATAATAATGTTGGTGAGGGAAAGAAAGAAAGGCAGAAGGTGAAGTTTCCCTATAAGATTTGTACAGATGATCACCTTACCCATTTATGCCCCAAAATTTTGGAAGATGCGAGGCTTTTATCTCTACCACCCGCCGTGCTGACTAATCCTTTTCCACATAATCAACACATGGCCTCAAGATCTTCGAATGCCAAAAATGTGGCGAGTGGGAGTCAAAACCCACTGAAACAAGATGTTTACTATTTATGCATCAATATGGTTAAATCTAAGGTTAATGTAGCCACTCGGTCTCACGATTACAGTTCTCCACAGACTATACCTGGTCTAGAGTCTCTCCCTCCTCTAGAGACGTCCTTACAGATTGAAAAACTAGAGCCCTTGCCTCGTATTCCGAAAGGAGTACTCAGGCACTCTACCCACAATCCTAATGCTAGAGCCTCCCATAATTACTCTATTGTTGATGACTTGGGTCAAACCCCTTGTGCAATGTTGGCTTTGGAGGTATTCTAGATGTGTCCTTCATAGAGGAATGCCTTTCTATCTGTGTTAGGAGCTCTAGATCCTTCTGGCTCGAAAGGTATCAATTTTGACGTCATAGATGTGAAGCCTCACTTTCCTTACCATGTGGCATTCCAAATCCATGTGGGTTACTCGAAGTATACCATCAAGCGTATTGTTGTTAATGAAGGCGCTACAACATGTGTGATGTCCTTGTTCTGTTGGAAATTCCTCGGCTCTCTGACCCTTTCTCAGTATCCGACCATGATGAATTCATTTGACAGTCATTCCTTCCTCCCTCACGGTATTCTTCCTACCTTTCTGGTCCAGTTAGGTGGGAAGACAGTAGAGGTAAATTTCGAGGTGGTTGATGCGCTCCTTGATTATAACTTGTTACTAGGACATAATTGGACTTACACTATGAATGCAATCATATCGTCTGTTTTCTGTACTCTTTTTTTTTCTCATGATGGGAAGATCGTGACGATCGACCAATTTTCCTTTGTGTACGCTAGCCCTAATGCATCTATTGGACCATCAATCCCCGTGATCGACAATTCTCAGCCAAAAACTAAGAATATTGGTGTCAGAATGTATTCATCCCTTATGGGTACCTTTGACTTCATGGCACCAGTTCACCATATATACGCCATGTCCAGTAGGCCCATTTTGTCAGAGAGGTCCGTTCCTTTTCGCACTTACTGTTTTAACGATCCTTGGACCCTAAATTCCTCGACAACGTCTTGTAAAGGTCAGTTACATTCTAGAATTTCCATGCCACTATCGGCAACAGAGATTGCGTATCAATTTGTTCTTGACTCTTCCGTCGATCCATATCCTGTTACCTCGCAAATGGATGAGGAGGATCATGTTCTGGAGCCTGTATGGGCCACTTCATCATCTTGTTAATGTGACTACCTCGTTGATACTTTTCCTTCGGATGAAGCTATCATTGAAGCCCTCAATGGTTCTGACAAGCCCTAGGATGATATGCATCATCGCTCTTATTTTCTCCCAGAGATTGCTAGAATCGAGCAAGATGATTTTAGATCTACTTTGAGAGATATAGTCATTCATACCGTAGTTCTACTTGATACACATGAAATTTATGCCAGATAAAACATGGCAATTATCTCCCCTACTGTCACAATCGATATCTCTCGTATCCTTGGAAAGATTGAAAATGTATACGTTGATGTAGATTGTTCGCTAGAAGAAATTCTAATCTACACCGAACTCTTCAAGGAATTTTGAGATGTATTCTCTTGGTCATATGAAGATATGTCAGGAATCGACCCTCGAATTGTCGAACATGAGATTAAAAATTACCCAGATGCTAAGCCTGTTCGACAATGTCTTAGAGCTGTCAATCCCAGAAGGCCCCTGCTATTAAGGCACAGGTATAAAAACTACTTAATGTTGGATTTATCTACCTGGTTCCCTTGACTGAATGGGTATCCAATCTCGTTCGTGTAAATAAAATAAAGTAACCATCCGCGTATGCATGTATTTTCGTGACCTGAACACAGCCTATCCTAAAGACAACTTCCTGACACCCTTCATCGATCAGATTATCGATGAGTGTGCAAAAAGTGAAGTTTTTTATTTTATGGATGGATTTTCAGGGTATAACCAAATTCATATTAAACCTGAGGACCAACATAATACAACATTTATTTTCCCTTGGGTACTTTTTCATACCAGAAGATGCCTTTCGGCCTTAAAAACACTGGATCAACCTTCCAACATGCTATGACCTTCGCATTTCACAATCTCAAGCATATAGTCGAAGCCTATCTTGATGACCTTGCTGCTCATTCCCGTAAGAGAATGGATCACCCTAAGCACCTTCAGCTAGTCTTTGAAAGTTATCGCCATTATCGCATCCATTTGAACCCTCATAAATGCATTTTTTTCATTAGGTCAGGTTGTCTTCTAGGATTTTTAGTCTCTGAGATTGGGATCATGGTATATTCGTTAAAGGTTGAGGCAATACTTCAATTTCCTCCCCCGCACACTATTTGCCAACTTCAAGGTTTACAGGGGAAAAATAACTTTTTACGATGGTTTATAGTGAATTATGCCAATATTAATAAGGGTTTCATGCGTCTCTTGAAGAAGGACACTCCTTTTATCTGGGATGAGCGATCCCAGGAGTCCTTCGATGCTTTGAAGAAAGCCTTGGTATCGACGCCTCTGTTGAAGTCTCCAGACTACAATAGAGATTACTTGCTTTATGTCTCCATGTCTGAAGAGACGATTGGTATGTTGTTGGTTGAGGAGGATGATGCACTCCATGAGAACGTCATTTATTATCTTAGTCTAAACTTGGTCGGCCCTGAACTCAAATATTCCCATGTTGAAAATCTAGCTTTGGCTACCATTCACACAGTCTAACGATTATGACATTATATATTGCTTTGAAAAACTACTGTGTTTGTCGATGTCAATCCATTTCAATATGTCCTTACAAGGTGTATCATAGGGTGAAAGTACAATAAATGGATTTTCATTTTACAAGAGTTAGATCTCGATTTCGCTTCTACGAAGTCCAAAAAATCACTAGTTTTCGCAGATTTAATATTTGACTTCCCTAGATTAGACGCGGATGTTATTCATGTTGATTCATTTGTGGATGAACACATTTTATTGGTCTCATCGTCTAGCCCCTGTTATGGAGACATCGTTCTCTATCTTCAAACTTTTAATTTCCTTCAACATCTCTTGCAAGATGATCGACAACGTATACGATACCAAGCTAAGAACTATCTTATCGTTGGTGACACTTTGTATAGTCGAGGAGTAGACAATATCTTGCATCATTTTTTAACTCACAAAGAAGCTAAGTCTATTCTAAACGAATGCCAGAGTGGGGCTTGTGGTGGTCATCTATCTGAGCTTGTGATAGCCCATAAAATTTTGTGAGTCGATTATTTTTGGCCATCTATCTTTAAACATTATGTCAAAGAGGTCAAGAAGTGTCACCCCTACCAGGTGTTCACTCGAAAAATGTGCTCGCATCCAACCCCTCTCCATCCAGTCATTACCATTGGTCCCTTCACCAAGTGGGGGGTAGACTTTGTGGATTGAAACACAACTTCGGCTGGGGGACATCAACACATTATCGTGGCTATATAATACTTTACTAAGTGGGTCGAGGCCATTCCTACAGTGAAATCCGATGGGAATACTTTCACCTTCTTTGTATTCAATCAAATTATAGCCAGGTTCAGAATCCTGAGTGATATTGTCACTGATCATGGCAGTCACTTTCAAAATGAAATGATGGAAGAACTAGAATCTAAACTGGGGTTTAAGCATGGTCAGTATTCCCCTTACTACGCCCAGGAAAATGGACAAGTAGAGGCCGTGAAAAAGTCTCTCAAGACCATTTTGCATAAAACTGTCAGCCAGAGAAAATCTGACTGGCATATCATGTTGTATCCTGCACTTTGGGAATACCGAACCTCGGTCAAGAATTCCATCGGATTTTCTCCTTTCCAGTTAGTACACGATGTAGAGTCGATCTTACCTATTTAATGTGATATCGCTTCTCTTAGACTAGAAGTTACGCTCCTACCTGAAACTTCCAATATCGAACAACACCTTGTACACCTAGAGAGTCTAGATGAGCAGTGTCGAGATGCCTCTATGGCTATCGAAGAAAATAAAAGATGTGTCAAGGTCCAATATGATAAGTTTGTCTATCTTCGGCTATACGTTGAGGGTGACTTGGTCCTTCTATATGATCAAGCCAAAGAACCACTAGGGTAGGAAAGTTCAAACCCATGTGGCACGGTCCCTATATCGTGCGATGTGTCTTAGAAAAAGGAGCCTATGAATTAGAAGACTATGAAGGTAACATGTTGGTTGAGCCAAGGAATGGGCTCTATTTAAAAATATATTATGCTTGAACCCCAATATTGGGCGTAATTCTTTTTATTCTAATGTAATTTAGTGTATATATCTTTTCCCTTTATTTTTATCTTCAGCTTGCTTATCGAGTTTTCCCTTGGTTGGGAAATGTCAATAGAGTCTTCGGTCTACTTAGGATCTGCAGATGGGGCCAATCGTCATACACAGAACTTTTCTTCCACTACTTGGGTTGTTTAATCACCTGAGGGTCTACTGGTGTCTTCAGGTGGCGTATGCCTAGGGCCATCCATGAATAATGTGTCTGAATATAGCGTCATTATAGAAATTTTGCGTGATGCCATTTCACATGGTATTCTATCTATAGAGGTTCTCATGGACTCCCAATTAGTAGTATGTCAGTTGAATGGCAGTTACCGTGTGCGTGAACCTACTCTACTCTGACGATTCCTACGTGTACGACTTTTGGAACAACAGTTTGATTATATTACCTATCATCACATACCTAGGAGTTCTAATTATGTATCTGATGCATATGCTAATTTTGTCTTAGATTGGCATTTTTCACATAACTAAAGCAAAGAAAACATTTTCATCAATGTACACATTATAACATAAGTAAATCCGAAGAACCATGTTTTTTATATATTTCAAAAAATATGATGTTTATAGTACAAAATTGGGGCAAACACCCTCAATATACATATACAACCGATCATACAATAGTCATGAAATCTATGCATGTGCCGCTGTATGAGTGTCATGATAACACACTACGACATTTGTGAGATACTGAAAGAGTCATACCCAATCACGGGGCACACCCACCACTTGTCATTGCATAGCCTTGGGAAGATCCTCCACTTGACCCATAAGAGTCCTCTGTGTCAAATGAGACAGGTTTCCCTGCACGTTTTGAAGGAATCTCTCTACATCCCTTCCCACTGCCTCATCACCCTGGTGCCTCCGATGATGTCATGGAAGTCCTTTCGGTCATTAAGGACATACGTCTGCATCACATACATTTTTAATTATTACTTAACATCATCCCAAAAAAATTTTGTTTTCTTATACAAAAATACAAAGAGAAAATGAAATATTTAAAAAACTATTGTTGAGGAAAATATATGAATTGATATTACTCAAGCCTTTTCAGACTTTACTTGGCTAAATTAAAGTAGACAGGAATATCACCCTATGGTTATAGACAACAAAAATATATATCCTAACTCACAAGTATTAATTACAAGTGCTTAGGCTAGTCTTTTATCAACAAAAAGCTTGTAGGAAATTCATTTTTTATGTATTTTTCTGAAAATATCAGTCGTTGAAATAAATGTAAGAACATAAGTAAAGAAACCAAGATCATAATCAATATATATGAGACATAAAGCAATCCCTTATTTCATTCCAATTCACCAAAGATTCATTGTCTTTACAAAACTTCACATAGAAATCTTGGACCAAAGTCAAACTTAGAAATCCCCGATGGAACATACAGAAGGACCTCTGAAAGAAAACCAAAACTAAACTCTAAAAGCTACATCAAATTGCCACAGATTGCTGCCCACTTGACTCTGCACAATAGCTTTTATCAGTCATGAAGGTTAATTCACAAACAGACAAGTCTACACATACTATCAAAGATAGATCAACACCTCTGAAGAACAAGTGTCTGAATGATTTGATTCATACCTGAATATTTTTGTCTACAATAAGACCCTGCTATCACAAAATATAATTAGGCTATGATGAATATATGAATGAATGAAAACTGAACTATCTCAACATAAACTCAAATATCAAACCTTACCATGCTTCGTGCTTC
>SNQJ01S0167303.1:0-20894 GCA_010110895.2 Picea sitchensis | reverse complement strand
AATCCATCCATGATGAATTGGCAAGCTGGTATGACCTCTGCTACTTTTCTTTTGGTTCCAGTGGCTAGTTGTACCAACCATGGCTTAACATGTCTAACTGGTTGAAATTTACACTTATCAAGAGTCTGAGGGACCACATAACTCAAATTGGAACCAGGGTCAATTAAAATAGAAACTAGATGGTTGGCGATCATACCTTCCATCTCCACCACTGAAGCTTGGTGGTTAGCTTTTTTATTATCCAAAGATGCATAAATATGTGGCACGCTCCTAGCCACATCATTGACTATGATATGTTCTTGTATATTGTAGACTCTCCTGATGTTCTGATGTCTATGTGGACAATCCCTCAATAGATGTCCTTCTCCATAACCCCAACATTTCAAGGGTTCCTTCTTTGGGTTATCAATCTTTCCTGGGGTTGCTCCAAAAGGTTTATTTCCAATCTAAGACGGGAAATGTTTTTGATATACACTTCTAGTAGGAAGGATTATCCTAGAGACCTTCCTATAGTTATTAAAACTTGAGGATTTGAACCCCTTCTTATTGAATCTCGAACTACTCTTCTTCTTCCAGTCCTCGTGAGGTTCTGTCTGACTCCCAAAATATTCATAATAATACCTTGCCTTCTGGATATTGTCTTCTAAGGTCTTTGGCTCATCAAACTCAATCCTGTTATGATAAGTCTGAGGTAACCCAGTGATAAATAATTTCACTTTTACCTTTTCATCCTTTATGTAGGGTACATACCTCATCAGATCAAGGAATTTATTGACATATTCCTCTATGATGATTTTTCCCAACTTGAGTTCATAGAAATCCTTAGTCTTCCCATCAAAGTATTTCTCTGAAAGATGCTTCTTCTTGAAGTGTTTCTCAAAATGTTTCCATGATGATTCCTCTTCATGGATTCCTTTCACATTCTTAAGGTATTCCCACCAAATGGAGGATTTTCCATTCAGGTTGAAGATGGTTATTCGGGCCTTCAAGTTTTCAGAGTAGTCATGGACTCTAAAGTACTTCTTCAAACCAAACAACCAAGCTTCTGCCTCTTCCCCTTTCTCAATTTCTCCATTAAAAGAGGGTTTTTTGGCTTTCTTGAACTCTTAAGGGTCATGAATTTTAGAATTATTTCTCTTATTTCCTTTCCTTTAAGAATGTGAGCTAGTTTTTCTACTAGAATATCCCTTGGAGTTGCTAGTTTCCTTTCTAGAGGACTCTGCCGATGAGTTTCCCCTGTCTCCAGGTTGGAACTTCCTCGAGGTACTACTCCTAGTGTGGCCACTTATGGGACCACATTTTTGTATCTCAGGTGGACTTTGACTTCTCTTCATATGTCATCGGTCCGCATGACTGGTTGCAGGTCCATGCTGCAGCTTCCTATGTATGTCAGATAATCTCTGCAATAAGAAATCATTAATTTCTGTTTGATTTTCTTTCTCTTTTATCAATATCTTGTTGTCAGCCTTGAAACTCTATAATTCATCCATGAGTCTCCTTACAGTTTCAACCAGATCCAGAGGGGTCTTCACTGCCCTCCTCTCATCAGATTCTTCATCTCTATTATGGGAGCCATACCCCACTTCATGGCACATCACCATCCTTTATGCTTGTAGTTTCCCATGACTCACTAACTTCTTGAGTGATGACAAAACACTTGTTTTTAGCTAACATTTTATTAGTTCATGAACACCACATAGTTCATATTTCTTAAATACACACACACATTAGAAAGTTATCATTATTTTCTTCAGCAAGAGTTTAGCCAGACTCTTTAGGAAAGAGGTAAGGTAGGGTGTCACCCTTAAAGTTCTTTAAATATGGTTTTTACGCAACTCGTCCATGATCCCAAGCAGACCAAGTGTTGTATCTATGCTCTGATACCAATTTGTAACACACTCGAATCTCTAATAGTATTTTAAGGGGTGGGGCATCATAAATTCATTTTTCCTTGTCTAACTCTTCTCGAATCATCTCTCTGAGGTGATTCATTCTCTTCTACTTTCCTGTATCTTTCTAACGACTGCTACTGGGTTCTAAACCAACCCTTGGTTTATATCTTATGGCTTCCAGAAGTTCTTCAGGCATTCATTGGTTGAGGGCCATGTGATGCCCCCATGGCTTCATCTCATTAGTATCATATCTTGGTTCCTACCTCTCATAGGGTAGGTCCATCCATCAACCAATCCAATGACTGGCTTAACCCTCGTCTAACACACAAGCTAGTGGGGAATTCAAAGTTATACACTTTGGCGATGAACGTTTCCTTGATATCTACGCACGAGACCTTCCAAAGTCCTAAACTTTCAAATTCTCGTAAGCTTGCCATGTGGTTCTAGACTTCGGACCCTTTTGGTCTCTCTATAATGCTACATTCCAAATCCTCTAGAGTCCCAAAGTCCTGGACTCCTGGAGTTCCAGTCACTTCACCAACCATGTTAGCTAGGCAGACATGTCCCAGGAACTGACACGTAGGAGGGGTCAGGGTGACACATGGTACGTTCCAATGGGCCTACAGGGTATGTGATACACATGAATCCAGGTGACACATGGCACGTCGAATTGGGGTCAACATCACCCTGGGTGACATCACTGCACCACGTCACCCTGGACTGATAGCCTTCTAACATCCCTCGGATCTCACGGTCTAGATCCAGCCACATAGATTTATGGATCTACAAGTCTTGTTACCTCGGGGATTCTGTTTTCGGGAGATTTTCAATGCAAACTCCTCTTTTCTCCCGAAGTTCCTAATCTATGAATTAAAGGGGATAGCACCATGCCTCCCCGGTATATCAATGGCTAGGAAAGAACCCGAAGGATCCCTCGATCTATGGTTTTGGTTACTTCACGGCTCCAGCCTTAGGGGTTTTGGATCTCGGTTTAGTTGGTAATATAGGTTCACCTAACCACAGGGGAAGTTTCCCAACGCCACTCAACCTTACGGGTAACCGTAACTCTCGGTCACCTTCGGTCGGTTTATGACTATGAGGTCCGACAATACTCTGAAGTCCCGGACTTTTAGGGCTTCGAAGCCAGAAGGACTTATCTCCCTTAGGCTTAGCCTAAGGTTCCTAGGTTTTGGTGATATGGGTTCTCTCGAACAGTTATTTTCCACTCATATTCTCGATGGAAGGATCTTCCCTTCTGAGACTTAAATATCGCTATCCTTCCTGAGCTTCATCATTAAACTATTAAGGACTTGGGCATGATATATCAGTCGCACAACAAGGAGTCTGAAGGGGATAGTATCTTTAGATGAACAGGGCCATATTGATGAAATACTTTCTATCTCGGTCGTCCTATAGGTTTATGTCCCAAGGCACCTTGAAGGCTAGGTTGGGGCACATAGACAATCAACCAGGATAATAAGTTCACAAAAAGACAAACACATACACATAACTTAACCATTTCAATATAGAAACCATTTATAGATATATAAATACATACATGCATGCATCCATTATTCCCAATTCAATGCATAGAGTAAGAAAACACTTATCAGAACCAGATAACGTGAAGCGACTATTGAAAGGGGTGCCCATTTCCACCCAACCATAGGCTCAGTCACTCCTAATGAATTTACCACTAGCCACCCCCGAGCTAGACCCCGATGCTCTGAGATATAACAATTTCTTTCAGCTCAGTGACAGTAGGGACGAAGGTTACTCTCCTCCTCCTGCAAGATTTTGGCAACAGTTTTCACTATACCAAGCAAGGAGGACTGCATGATTACTTCCTCAGTCACTCAGTAGAATCATTTATCATCTTGTATCATAAACCTAGTATCAATTTACTACAACCAAAACAAACTCATTTATTAGTTCTTCCTTGAACCCAAGATCTTAGACTCTCATCTCTACACTCTTCACAAGTCTTCCTCTTCCCACCACACCTTCCTCTCTTTCCTTCGTTAGCAAGGTTGCATGTGGAGAGAATTCCCAGTCTGTGGTTATGTATGAAATCTTTACAGATGGGTGCTCTACCCCATCCCCTCATTAACTCTTGAGGAGGTATTCCCACCTACCAACCTGACTGTAATTCATTCCTCGGTCAGAGGACTGTTCTAGTCCTGAGCAATTAAATCCAATAAGGTATTGGTTTGGTGGAGGTTAACGCAACCATTCTTGGTCCCCTTCACCATCTCTTTCATAGAATTCGTGGTCTCTCTTAGCACACCTCCCTTCCAGCAGTCATGCAACACTTATCCATTTTCTAGTAAATAATAGAATTTACATTCATTGACCTTTTATACAAAGGTCCATCAAATCAAGAATTCACACATATTGAGTTTTCCATAGTCTCTTGGCCCATATAATTATATTTACAAACTGGGGGAAATAGGGGTGTTACATCTATGTTGGATCTACCAGATTTATCTTGGTTAACAAATGATCCCATACTACATTTTCCTTTATAGCCGGTAATTCCTGCTAAATTACCTTTTGACATCCCCAAATTTGATGGTAAAACTGTCAAAGACCCAAACAACCATGTTATGACATTTCATCTATGGTGTCCATCAAACTCACTGATGGATGATTATATATGGTTGCGTCTTTTCCAGCACACACTTATGGGCTCAACATCCAAATGGTACATTGAACTCCAACGTGGCACCTTTCAAGATTTCAACTCCCTAGCTATGTCTTTTCTCACGCATTTTCAATTACCCATATATTATGAGACTGGTACAGAACTCTTAACCTCACTTTTTCAAATGAACTCTGCACATATCTCTGATCACATTCATGAGTGGAGACAACGGTGAAGGTTGATCAAAGTGACCATTCCTGACTAGTTATTGGCAGAATGGTTTACTAAATCTCTTTTACCCCCATGGGTGGTGTTGTCACTGAGGAAGAAGCCATTTATCATGCTCAGTACCTGGATTTGGTTTATTCCCAATCCGGTAAATTGTATGATTTGATACCAAATTCTCCCTATACGTCCATCAATCCATCCAAACCATATTTCACAACTCATGTGGATGGAATCATCGGGGTTGTCAAAACCCAATATTCATCATAGTCGGTTGGGTCGGATAATCGTTTTGTTTCAGCACCCGTCATCGATTCAAATTCACTCTCCTCTACCTCCCCCCTGACTCAAATATCTGAGGTGAATGTAGTCCAATCTGCTTCTTCACAACAATTCGGGGGAAACAAGAAAATGAAAAATAAACCCAAAAAGAATAATAATAATAATGAAAATCCAAAAACACAAACTCAACCGCTTGCTCCTAAAAAAAACCACAACAAAAACCAAAATTCTCGTGTCTCATTTGTGGTGATGATCATTAGACCCGAGACTATCCTCATCATGATGAAGTTCCAAAAAATTTCAAAGGGAATTCCCAACCCGCTGTGTTGACACAACCTTTTACTCAACAACAACCCATGGTTTCTCAATATCCTGCCCCTCAGGCAGGGGGAAATCCCATTCATCCTCCTAGTGAGGAAGATTCATCGAGTTCCCATATCTATATGTTTAATGGGATCGATTTAACTACTCACACCACAATGTATGACACGATGGCTAAACCTGATAAAGAGAAGGTCATTAATGGTACTACATTGGATCTACCACTTGCCATCGTTACTCCTCCATCTGGATCACTTCAGATTGAGAAACCCTCTTTCGAATCTATTTTACGCCCTCCCAAGAGCATTATTCGAAAATTGACTTTTAATCTTAGCTCATGTGTCGCCCAAAAATACAACATCGTTGAATATTTGTCTCAAGAACTGTGTGCTATGTCAGCTCCTGAAGTTATACAACATTTTCCAAGTCAATGTATAACACTTGTGGTCGCCATCAGTGCAATCTATCCCGAGTCGTCGAGTAATATCACGTTTAACCTTGATAACTTCAAGTCACGACTTTCTCACCAGCTTTCTTTTCAGATCGATGTGGTTGTTCATAACCAACAAATTCATCATACCATATTAGATGAGGGAGCTTCCACTTGCGTCATGTCATTACCCTGTTGGAAAGGATCAAAATCACTTGTGCTTAATCAATCCCCTACAATTTTACGAGCATTCGATGGGCAAGGGTTTCGTCCTCACGGAATCTTGTAGTCCTTAGTTTTTCAGTTGGGAGGTAAGACTGTCTATGTCGATGTAGAGGTAGTCGATGCTCCTCTTGATTACAACTTGTTGTTAGGAAGAAGTTGGTTTTATGCCATGAATTTCGTCTCTTCATCGGTGTTTTGATGTGTACAATTCCCCTATCAAGGTAAAATTGTCACTATCGATCACTTAGATTACTGCACCCCTGACGCTCGCACTCCCACCACCAAAAATATTTCTTTCTTGGTAGATACTAAGATCACTAATGAAAGTCTCAGTGTAGGTATTTTAAAATACTCTTCCCTTATGGGTACTTTCCCTACACCTCTTCCTCCCACCTCACAACATATTTCCATGATTAATATGATATTGACTATGGAATATCAATCTTACGAATCATCTGATCCTTTGATTGTTCCTATTCCTTTGTAATTTTATGCACTAGGTGATGCTATGCCACTTAGTCTTGTTGAGGCTTCATACAATTCCATCCAATCCACCTCTCCCTCATTGGATGACCAACATATGTTGGCATCCATCACTTACTCATTGCCATCTTGGTGGGATTCCTTATCCTCTGCTTTCGACTACATCCTACGGATTTTTCCATTGAACGAATCCATTATGGAAATGCTTAGTATTGACGAGGTACCTTGGGATGACAACCATCATCATTCATATTTTCTCCATAGTCTACATGAAATTGAGAAAGATATACACTCTATGTTTCCTCACGGTGTTGTCAATTCTCCCCATTCTCCCATCCTTGCCCGGGATACTATGTCCAAGGGGAATTTAGGAAGCATCTCTTCTACCATCACTATCAACATCTTGATCAAAGATGGTATCATGGAAAATCTTCATCTCGGTGCTAATTGTTCACCCGAGGAAGTGGAAGCTTACACCACTTTATTCAAATAATTTCACGATGTCTTCGCTTGGAGTTTTGAAGAAATGTCAGGGATCAATCCATCAATCATTGTGCATGAGATAAAAAATTACCCAGGTGTTAAACCTATACGACAAAAACAAATTCCGGTTCATCTAAGGAAAACCGTAGCCATAAAGGCAAAAGTTGAAAAAATGTTGAATCCTGGCTTTATTTATCATGTCCCCTTGATGGAATGGGTTTCTAACATCATTCTGATCGCTAAGAAACAAGGAACCATTTGTGTCTGTGTCGATTATAGGGATATCAATAAGGCTTGTCCAAAAGACAATTACCCAACACCCTTTATCAACCAAATCATTTATAATTTCACTGGAATCATTTTATTTTCCTTCATGGATGGTTTCTCAGGGTATAACCAGATCGATATTCTACTGGTTGATCAGCACAAGACAACCTTTATCTTCTCTTGGGGGACATTCACCTATCGAAAGCTACCTTTTAGTCTTAAAAACGTTGGTGCCACTTTCCAACGGGCTATGCCATATGCTTTCCATGATATCAAACATATTTTGGAACCTTACCTCGATGATTTACCAGCTCATTCTTCTACTCGACGAGACCATATTGGCCATTTACGAGCCATTTTTCTTCAATGTCGGTTTTACCATATCCATTTGAGCCCTCACAAATGCATCTTCTTTGTCGAATCAGGTCGACTCCTTGGATTCGTCATCTCCAAATATGGGATTAGGGTGGATCACTTAAAAGACAAAGCTATTCTTTCTTTACCCCCTCCCAACAATCTGACCCAACTACAAAGTTTGCAAGGGAAAGAAAACTTTATTCAGCATTTTATCTATAATTACACTGAACTCACTAAAGGATTTATGAGATTTTTGCATAAAGACACTCCTTTCATCTGGGATGACACTATTAAATGCTCTTTTGATTCTTAAGCATGCATTAACACACACGCCTTTCTTGCACCCTCTGAATTATGCATGAGACTATATCATTTATTTGGTTGCCTCTAATTCCACTATTTTTATGGTTTTATTTCAAGAGGATCCTAACCGTGACGAGGATCTACTATCTAAGCAAGAGTCTATATGGTCCCGAGCTTTGATATTCACACATTGAAAAGTTGGCTCTAGCAGTCGTCATTGTCTTCCATAGATTTTTCCACTACATCCTATTACTCACCTACCATGGTCATTGTTGACTTGAACCCCATGTACCATATCCTTAAAAATAAATTCCTTGGGGGAAAGTATTCCAAATGGATCGTTATTCTTCAAGAATTTGATCTCAATGTTTCCAAATCAAAAGCTAAAAAATGGTTGGTCTTTGCGGAAATCATCTGCGATATTCCCTATATTGATGAAGATAATGAGCCCAATGATTCTCTTCCTGACGAATCTATGTTCCTCATTAGCACATCAGACCCTTGGTATGGAGATATTCTTCTCTATCTCCAAACCCAACGTTTCTAGGACAATATTTCCCATGATGAACGTTGTCGCATCTGCCACCATTATAAACACTACCTTATCCTTGGTGACACTTTATATATCCATGGTATTGATAGTTTCTTACGATGTTGTTTAACCCACAATGAGGTTGAATGCATTTTGAATGACTGTCACCTCGGGGCTTGTGGCAGTCATCTTTCTAGGATGGCTACAACCCAAAAACTCTTACGTGATGGTTATTTTTGGCCCTCCATATTCAAATATTGTATCGAGGATCTCAAACGATGCCCACCCTATCAAGTTTTTCAGAAAAAGGCACATACCCACCCTGCTCCACTGCATCCCATTGTTGTTGTTGGCCCCTTCACCAAATGGAGAATTTATTTTATGCAATGTAAGCCTACCTCAGCCGGGGGGCATGGTTATATCATCATTGCCATTGATTATTTCACTAAATGGGCTGAGGCTATGCCTACATTTTTTAATGATGGTCGTACTGCAACACTCTTTGTTTTTAACCACATCGTCACTCACTTTGGTGTCCCACAAGCCATTGTCACTGATCATGGCTCACATTTTAAGAACCAGATGATGAGGGAGTTTCATGTCAAGTTGGGTTTCTACCATGAAAACTCATCCCCCTACTATCCTCAAGTAAACAAATAAGTTGAAGCTATCAACAAAGTCATAAATACCATGCTCCAACACATGGTAGGGACAAACAAAACCTCTTGGAACTTGAAACTTTTATCCTCACTCTGGTCCTACCACACTTCAATGAAAACTGCAACTAGATTCACTCCATTCCAGTTGGTATCTAGCATATAAGCAGTGTTACCTATCGAGTGTGAAATACCTTCATTGAAACTCACTGTAGAACTCATGCCTCATACCTCTGATAAAGAGGAACGATTCCTATATTTAACCAAGTTGGACAAAACACTCCATGATGTTTCTCGTGTTAATGAGACGTATCAAAAACAAATGAAGAGTCAATATGACAAATCCATTCAACCTTGTGCTTTTGCAGAAGGAGACTTAGTCCTTGTCTATGACCAAGCTCATGATAAGTCGGGGATAGGGAAATTAGAACATGTATGGCATGGACCTTATATCATAAAATGTGTATTACATAGAGGCGCCTACAAGTTAGTCGACTACAATGGAATATCTCTTGGTGAACCCTGAAATGGGATTTACTTCAAGAAGTACTAGTCATGTGTGCTTTGTACACTATTGTACTATATACTTTTGATTTGGTGTGTCTTTTCTCTTGTGTGTACAAGTTTTATCTTAGTTTCTTACACTTTGTCTTGTGATTGCGTGCGCATATGACATTTCCCTTTCCCATATTTGTCGGGTTTGCAGATGGCGCTATTCGACACACCCAAAACATTGCTTCTATAGCTTAGGTCATTTACCACTATGGTGAGTTGGTGAGTTCAGGAGGAATTTTCCTAGGATCGAAAACCAATAACGTGGAAGAATATCATGTTTTCATCGAACTCTTAACCGAATCCTCCTCTATAGGTATATCTTATCTGATTATCAACCTAGATTCTCAACTTGTGGTTTGTCATCTTAATCAAGATTATGTCGTTTACAACCATGTCTTACTATGTCTCCACCTAAGAGTTCATCGTCTCGAAATATTGTTTAAATTTATATAATACAGACATATACCGAGAGAACTCAACACAATGTCGGATTCGTTAGCTAATTATATATTGAATCGGTATCTTGCGCACAGATAAAACATTTGTAAAAATACATGAATCACATGTACACTAAAGCATCACATAAGATAAATTGTAACATCAATAGGCACAACAAAACTCGGATATATATATATATATATATATGCATGATAGAAGAAGTTTGTTTTAAAAATACATCATCAAAAAAGTACATAATAGGGAAAAATATGGGCCCTCATGCCCATGATATCATCATGAAAGACTACAAAATATGATGAGGATCCTAATCCTCTTGTATCACGTTGTGCTCTGAGAAGCACACTACTGCACGAGCCACTCATCGGATCAAGTGGTTCAAACTCTCAAGAACTCCTACTGTATGTCTCTGCAAATGGAGAGGGCACACGTCTCACCTCCTAATAGGTGGGACACCCATGGTCATACCTCAAAGGTTCCTCTCGACCTCCCGAAGTCCTCCCACTGCAACCTCGTCCTCCATTGCTATCTGCACATCCCCATGACACCCTAGTGTCAGCATCTCCGTCGGACGTGATGCGCCTCTGTCTGCATGATGAAACAAAAAAATATTTAGATCCCTCATTGTACACATAAAAAACAATATAAAATATAAAAAAATAAAAATACATGAAAAGGTTTAGTTTTGTACCTGACACATCCCATTGAATGCCCTTGGGGAGCACCAAATATTCACTACCCCAAAAATCTACTCCATCATATGGAAAATCCTCGATGACAACCAGTTGTCTCCTCCACCAAGTGAAGAAATCAGTTGTACACCTAAATGTTGAGGGCTCGTTCCCGAATCTCGGGGACAAACTAGTCCATCTCTCCATCCATGGCTCAATCACAGGTCATGCTATCAACGCAACCTATGGTTGCATCTGGGGTACTCACTCCAAAAAGAACGAAACTAGGAAATAGACATGTCCAAACTGCTTCTTCCTATCTGTTCTTCACTTTGAGATATGTTCCTTCACATTCCAAAGGAACCCTATGCTCCATTTAAACAATCTGGGCTCTACACATTGTAGAGCATATGACATCTAATATTTCAAAGCTAGATGAGCACTAGTACTACCTGTCAATTTGGTAATGGTGAATATAATCGATCTCAATGCCAAATCCCTCACATATTTGATTACGATTCGCCCACCGACCAATCAAGATGATGGTATACAATTCTCAACAACATATGCCTCAGTGGGCTAAGGAGTTTCCCAATGTCCGGACAAAAGGATAGGAGCCCCTCTCTTCGAGAGTCCAGTAAAAAATTACACATTGTCAAGATCAATCTCGAGCATATGTGGCCCAACGCGAAATGCCTATTCAACATCATCCCACAATCCGATCAGGTAATCAAGTAATAGTACCTATTTCCTCATATTCTAAAGTTTAAAGTACTTGATGTGACACACCCGGCCTCACACCGGTCGGGACAAGCCACTCCTCAGACACTTTACTTATCTCTGAAACCGTCTTTGTAACATTCCCAGACTTAAATAGGCTAGGCCATGCTACTCCTGAACACTCTTTCATGCTCAAATATCAATTTGTAATGTCCTCGACCATTCATGTCATGCCACACTACATTGGAGAACACATTCGTTCTCTATGCGGAACATATTGTAACATACTTAGCATCCTAACTAAGTTATGTCTCATAATTTTCTAACTGCATGCAATTAAAACATATGCACACACAGAACTCTTGTGGAAGCTTAATATATATAAAATGTGAACAGACAAATACGCTATGTAAATGCATGAATTCACACTAAAATAGCAATAAACATATACATGCAGCATATGCATGCAATAACCATAAGCATACAGACATCTATAATCATGCATAGGATAAATCCATAAAAATAACACGTGAATAACAATGCAACAAGTAAATTAATCACACAATTGACACTTATCTTTGTGAGAATATCACCAACTATGTGCAAACCTTCCACGAACCTCCTAGCTTTAGACCACACTGTACATCACTCTCAACAGTGAGTCACCCCCGAGATGGGACTAAACTCCACCTAGGTAAAGGGGTTCCTAACCAGGCTAAAGGCTCATGAACAATAGGAAAGACTCTATATCAGGTGCTCACTCAACTAACAACCTACAATCCCTCATTCCTCACATGCATGTCCCACACAAGGAAGTGTGCCCCTTCTCTACTCAACAGTCCCTCGACTGCCCCACTTCCCTTCCAGGGCTTCAACAACAGGACAAATAGGAAGTCTCAGAGCCCGGCAATTGTAGTTCATCAACTTCAGGAAATCAATCCCCAACAATTCTCTCACCCAGAGAATTTCTCCCGGGCCTGACAACTCACCTCTTAAATATCCCACGGACCTAACAACCTACTTCTTCAATCCCTCTCCCAAACTAACAGTTACCCAACAGAAGCCTTTGGATACGGGTTCAAGTAAAATCATGAAGATACAATGATAGCTCAATGGCTGCCAATGCTCCTGGATGATTGATTGTATATCTCAGTGATGGATGATTGAGGGGAAAAATGATGGTTCGAATGATGGGGAAGTTCCCCGAAATTAACTAAGTCCAACAATATGTATGCATGCCCCCAACCTGACACTTGTCATGTTGGAAGCTACTTTGGCCCACTTAGCCTCAACTTAGAACTTAGGATAACATAATTATCCATACTTTATGATTTAAGAAATATTAATATAATATTCCTTAACTTAGCCCCTTCCCTTTCCCTAACTAGTGGAATTTAGTCCCCCATATCTTTTATCATGGTCGGTCTGCGTGCACCGACATATCTTATATTAAATATGAGATATGTACAAAACCAGGCGCACTGACCTTTAACATCTAGGCTCTCCAGCCTAATCAAAATGTAAGAAGCCTATCTTACAATACTGGCTCACCAACCTATAAAACATATCATATACATAAAGGCTCCTTGGCCTCAATATCATGTGCACTTAATAGGTTGCGCGTAGTATCCTGGACTGTGCCCAATTCATCATTTTGTTGCGCAGTACATGCACACACTACACCATGGAATATGCATGTCAAAATATATAAAAAATCTCACCAGCTTAAGTACATTTGCATTTACATTTACAATTGGGTTCAGCCTAGGGATATTACAATCCACTCCGCTTATTTATGCACTGTCCTCAGTGCATCATGTATACATGTACAACAAAATTTTCAAAAATCCTTAGTGCATTATATACCTCGTACCATTCAAACTCTTTAAAGTCTCCAAGATTTAGCTATTGAAATCTTGTCACCCATCTGGTGCTCTACTTTCCGACACAAATTCTGGTACTCATACTGCAACTTGAAGTCAGTTTCTCTATTCCATAGAGCTACTTCAGGAAATAATTCAGCTCATTGTTCCTTATTACATGCTTCAATTAAACTTCATTGAAGAAACAACTGGATGTAGATCCATGACGTTCCACCCAGCCTTATATCTCACTACTGATAAACTCTTAGCAGCATACCATTTCCAAGCATGGAATATCAACAATCAATATCAACATAGTCTAGGCCAATGGCTTCCCAAGATAACCACGACCCACAATCAATATCAACATAGTCTAGGCCAAGGTACCAAACCTAAACAACACTCCAACCAACAGTCTCTCTTCCCCACATGCTTGTACAACCAAAGGTAGTATGCACCTTCACTGTCCAACAACTCCTCAGCTGTTCATCATCCTTTCCAAGCTCTAGTACAAGCCGGACAAGAACTATCAGAGCACCATGGCTCCAAGATTTCCCACTTTAATCATTATCTTTTCATCTCAGCAACACTCCCACAAACGGTCTCTCTCTTCCCCACATACCTGTACAACCCAAGGTAGTATGCACCTTCACTATTCCACAATTCATCGGCTGCTCAACCTCCCTTCTAGGGCTCTAGTATAGGTCGGACAGAAGTATCAGAGAACCATGGCTCTAGGAGTTCCAACTTTAATCAATATCATCTCATCTTCATCACACACATGCAGTTGTCATGAGAGAGCATTAAAAAGAATCCCATTTTCGAAATCAAATTAATTTCAAAATGAATTTGACTTTTCCCAAATATGAAATTCTATTTATATTGCATACAACCAACAAATTGTCAGTATTTTATGTATATCATAATTCATCATGCACGTCACCTTATGCAATGATCTTAGAATTGCCTACACCTAGAAACTAAATCACAATTACCAATAATTCAACCAAATAGAATGACTCATCATTCTATTCATATGCATAAGCATAATTAATAACAATAAGTTCATTTCTTCAATTTTCTGAACAAAAGTTTTATGTAGTCACTATTCATGTGACCACCTCACTTGAAAATTTCCTGTTGCAATGTTTACCAACTCTTGAAGTGTTCTCAACTTCATGAGTTAGCAACATTTCAAACATTAGTATAATTATTTTCATGCAAAAGCATATATACATGCACTCACAAAATGCATTCGGCAAAAATGCATTTAAGTATACAATTCCAACATGTATTTCACTCTATGCATTGCACCATGCCAAAGTTCAATATTCCCCCACCATGCATCAATACTCTACACACACCATACTAAAATATCGTGCGACAACATATACCCATATTGTGCATGCACCAACCAAACTCCTCTGCGCTCTACCAATACTGCATACACTTTGTGCGCCCTTATTGTGTGTGTGTACACCACACACACCTTCTTATGCATGTGCACTCTGTGCAATGAAAAATTTAGTGCGCGCACTCGCACACCATATTCTTCCGTGCAGCGCTACAATTTATCGCGTGCACCTGCATGCTAACATTTTCCACGTGGTACCTGCATGCTAACATTTTTCGCACGGTACCTGCACACTAACATTTTCCGCTCCATCTGTCATGGCTTCACTATAACTTCAAAATCAACCAATTCCAAGTTTGAATTTTCTAGGATAGATATTAACTCAGTAATATCTCATCACTTGGCTGAATTTCACCATTTTCTCATGAATTCAATCACAGAAATTGGGGCTTTTCCCCATTTCTGCCCAGTTGATGTTACTTTTTTTTTTTTTTTTCCATGGACGCTCTACAACTAAAATTTGGCCAGTTTGAAATAAATCCTCTATGACATTTTGCTTCAACTCAACTTTATCGACCCATTCAAGCTCAGTGTTGAAAACTGAAGCTCTGATACCAATTTGTAACACACCCGACCTCACACCGACCGAGACATGCCACTCCTCAAACGCTTTACTTAGTTCTGAAACTATCTTTGTAACATTCCCAACCTTCAACAAGCCAGGCCATGCTACTCCTGAACACTCTTTCATGCTCAAATACCAATTTGTAACATCCTCGACCATTCATGTTGGGCCACGCTACACCAAAGAACACATTTGTTCTCTGTGCGGAACGTACTGTAACATACTTAGCATCCTAACTAAGTTATGTCTCATAATTTTCTAACTACATGAAATTAAAACATATGCACACACATAACTCTTGTGGAAGCTTAATATAAAAATGTGAACAAACAAATGTGCTATGTAAATGCATGAATTCACATTGAAATAGAAGTAAACATATACATGCAGCATATACATGCAATACCCATAAGCATACAAACATCTATAATCACGCATAGGATAAACCCATAAAAATAACACGTGAATAACAATGCAACATGTAAATTAATCACACAATTGACACTTATCTTTGTGAGAATATCACCAATTGCGTGCAGACCTTCCATGAACCTCACAGTCTTATACCACATTGTTCATCACTCTCAACAGTGAGTCACCACCGAGCTAGGAATAAACTCCACCCAGGTAAAGGGGTTCCTAACCAGGCTAAAGGCTCATGAACAATAGGAAAGACTCTATCTCAGGTGCTCACTCAACTAATATCATACAGTCCCTCATTCCCCACATTCCTATCCCACCCAAGGAAGTGTGCCCCTTCTCTGATCAATAGTCCCTCGGCTGCCCCACTTCCCTTCCAGGGCTTCAACAACAGGTTGGATAAGAAGTCTCAGAGCCCTGCAGCTATAGTTCAGCACCTTCAGGAAATCAATCCCCAACAATTCTCTCACCTAGAGAATTACTTGTGGGCCTGACAACCCGCTTCTTCAATCCCGCTCCCAAACTAACAGTTACCCAACAGAAGGCTCTGTATACGGCTTCAGGTAAAATCATGAAGATACAATGATAGCTCAATGGCTGCCAATACTCCTGGATGATTGACTGTATATCTCAGTGATGGATGATTCAGGGGGAAAATGATGGTTCGAATGATGGGGAAGTTCTCCGAAATGAACTAAGTCCAACAATATGTATGCATGCCCCCAACTTGACACTTGTCATGTTGGAAGCTACTTTGGCCCACTTGGCCTCAACTTAGAACTTAGGATAACATAATTATCCATACCTTATGATTTAAGAAATATTAATATAATATTCCTTAACTTAGCCCCTTCCCTTTCCCTAACTAGTGGAGTTTAGCCCCCCATCTCTTTTATCGTGGTCAGTCTACGCGTAGCGACGTATCTTATACTAAATATGAGATATGTACAAAAATAGGCGCACTGGCCTTTAACATATAGGCTCTCCAGCCTAATCAAAACGTAAGCATCCTATCTTATAATACTGGCTCACCATCCTATAAAACATATCATATACATAAAGTCTCCCTGGCCTCAACATCGCGCGCACTTAATAGGCTACACGTGGTATCCTGGAATGTGCCCAATTCATCATTTTGTTGCAGAGTACATGCGCACACTACACCATGGAAGATGCATGCCAAAATATATAAAACAACTCACCAACTTAAGTACATTTGCATTTACATTTACAATTGGGTTCAACCTACGGATATTACACTTGAGTAGACCACAATTTCAAAAAGAAGCCCTTGCTTGAGGGATTTGAAAATAAGTGATGTCATCGAACTCATGTTCACGTTCCTTCCATTCAATCATTGGCTATATGATCCGTGAAACCTGCATATATAACCAATTAAACATCTTTATTCAAATTTTTATGGAAAAACATTATGTCTTTCTAGCCCAAAATGCAACAAAAAATTTGGTTATGCGCCAACACTCCCTTAAGTCTACCCACAGAGTGCTAGCGCTCCCTAGGCATGTGCACCAGGGCATGGATATCTTGATCAGTGATCCCCTCATCCCTTTGAGGGAGCGTCGGTCTAGTTTGGTGACTAAGGCTTCCTAAGGAGCCCAAAACACCCTAAATATGAGCTAAAACACAAAATTAAACCATGAAAAATGATTGGAAAGGCAAGGTGACCAACCTAGTCCAGACAGAATCGAAAATGGTCGATCGCAGCTCCCGTACTCATAGCTCGAAAATCTCCCTCCAAAGGTGGAAAATTTCAAAGCTAGAAGAATTTGGTAAAAATCAATTGGTAAATGAAACTCTTAACCTATTTTACTATTTGATAGGGTTGATTTTTGTTATTGCTAACTAATATAAAGTTTTTTGGGGTTTTTTTAATCTTTTTGAGGAGTCACTAATGCTTTGGGCCCATAATTGTCTATATTTGTAGGTTTTTTAAGCAGAATCTTTTCAACAACCTTGTAACACTGACGAGAACAATCTTTGTTCTTTCTCGTGCTTGAAAAAACATGAGAATATAACCGAGTAGACTTTTATCACTTTTTTGGACTCATAAATGTTACACAAAAAAGGAACCCCCTATAATCTCCTTTAAGCTCTTTTCAGACTCTCTAAACATGAAAACATTGTCGAGTGATCTTGCTTCCTTTCACACTCATTTTTAAAAGGTTTTGAAAGGGCATCTCTTGATTATCAATTTATCTCTTTTTCGGACTTCGGAGACTAAAATTACGAAAAAGGACAACCTTGGAGTCTCATTTAAGATCTTTTCAAACTCTCTAAGCATGAAAAACCACTGAGTTTTCCTTCCCTGGACTCGCTAAAATCACACACTGAAGGGCCCATATGGGACCGAACCCTTACTTCTTCCAATTCGTTAAATAAAGAAAGAGGGACTTATCGAATGTGAGTTATATCGAGCATGTGTTATCCTACTCTAGCTCGTAAAAGAAAAAAGAGGTACTCGTCTATCTATATGGGGGAAAAATTGAAGGAAGTAAGCCAAGTTATCTTTTAGAATTGTCACAAGTCACTCTTGCAGTCACCTTTGAACATGGCACATTGTTTCCATCTCCATTTTGAACACTTGGATAATTCATTGAACCTCTATACTGAACCAATCCTATGAGTCTTTCCACTCCTTTGGGTCACCCAATGAATTTCATAGCATCCGTTGCATTATGTTTCCGTCCACATTACGTTTATGCTACCAAGTCATATCGTGCCTCAGTGTTCAAGGGAAGTTTTTGTCTCGAGATTCAACCATCACAAATTTCTAGTTTCAATACCCGTGTCAGTACATACTCATTTGATTCACTATCTTACATCTCTATGTTAGTTTTGTGTCAATGATGGGGGATACATCGAGGCCCTCTTTCGATGAGTCTTTTCTTGTCGAATTCAACACATCATCCAAGAATTAGACTTAGAAACCGATTAGTACCTTGGGATCTACATGCCTCAATGGTAGGCCTCCTCACCTCTGAAATTGGGTTTACATCATTGACCTCTGATCGGATGATTCCACAAATTTCAGCTCATTTATTCACATTCATTGGATTGTACTAGAGTACCTTGGAAGTCATTGACATCATTGTTGATTTCCATCGCACTTGTTAACGGTTTACCTCAATGATCGGTAATCAAGTGGTTTATACCATGTTTGACATCAAAACATCTATTCACATGGATAGATTCATACCACATCAGGATTGGAACAAATACCCTGGGTTGAGCATTCACTCTGTTATATGCTTTCCCCAGGCTGTGAAGGAGATATTTTGAGCATGATGATATACGGTCACATAGATCCACATTTTTATTGGTCTGTGGCTATGTTTTATCATCTCGTAGATACACTATGTATTTATCACGGCTACGATCCGTTCATGTCATGGAGGTATAGATCCATATTGTATCCTTGGTGGCTATACCCTTAGTCAGTATCATCATGGATCCACAATGTATTTATTGGCGGCCATACCTTAAGTTCTTTATTACTCAAGCATAGATATGCATGCCTTGGGTTTTAAACACTTGATAACTTTTGTTTGATGGTTGTTTCCATATTTTTCAAGGTTCTCCAACTCCATACCCTTGCTTCGAAAATCTACAAAGTGCTTCAGTCATCATCTTTCATATTCTGACTTCACACTTTGGGGGGGAATCTGTTACACGTCAAAATTTTGCACTTCAATAATATCCCATTATCATTGTCACAAGTGTCATGAGTAAAGCACTTTTTTCCCAAGTGTCCTAAATGTCACATTTTCATTCTCCATATGGCGCATTGTGAACGACACCATGGAGACACTTGATACATCCTCTAAGACATTTTATAAGATGAAAGCACATCATTTGGAAAGCTTAGAAAAATATTTTTCCTTGAGAAATGGTCATCTTAATGAACATTTAGAAGATTGGCGCTCCCATGCTCACATGCAGGGAGCTCTAGCACTCCTTGTCTACCTAGAAGGGAGTGTTGCAGTGCTCTATTGCCAGTTTTGAAGGAGCGTCGATTGGTTGAGAGAATCATGGGAAGAAATCCCCCTTATCTCTAAGGACAGCTAGAAATGATACGAGTTGGTTTGGCTTGAACCCAAGCTTTAGGATGCATCTAAGGGAGATGTCACAAATGATGGAGTCATATACTCAACTTATTCCAAATATAACTAAGGTGGTTGAGCCTCTCAAAACCTATAAAAGGAGGAATTCTCATGGTAAAAGGGGGGAGAATATCAGCAAAAATTATTTTCATTCTGATCGTGGATCTTTCGAGAAAGGGGTTGGACAAGGAGGAATTGGAGAGGTTGTTGCAACTGCATCTACAGATTGTAAGTTCCTTGTAATTTTCTCATTAATATATGCTTGGCTTATTTCCTTCAAGTTTGTGTATGATTGCATATGCTTGTCTTTTGTTGATCAATTTAGTTTAAACTAATCTGCGTAGAATAGGAAGCATGTGTTGTCTTTCTTGTCTATTGGATTACAGATATCATTAAGGATCTTGAAGATCAATTTCAACCTAGGCTAAGCGAGGACAAGCTTCAGAAAAAGGTACATCATACTTTCTTCCTCTTCTCCCTTTGACTAGTTTAACTACATTTAAAGGAATTCTAGTGTCCAATGTTAGCATCTTTCTTTGTTGGTAATAGGGGTCTAGGGTCCAAGAGGATATTCACCTATCTGCAGGGGAATTTTCCTATAACAGTACTATTATAGGTTCTTATGCATAGGGGATGGGTGTCTTAAGGCACTTTCTATGGTCAAGTGGGGGGGATAAGTCATGCATATCAACCATATACAATGTGCCAACGTTGAAAGTTTTTCAATTTGTGCTTGTTTCCTAAACTCATTGCCATCAAGTCCATGAAGAATCAGGTATTGACCATTTCCATCAATGAAAACACTTTGAATAAATGTGCATTATATTTTAACATATGTGCAATGCCCCGTCTCTACCCCAAGAAATAAGTAAAATAATTTTAAAAGTAGTGGTATTTCACTTGCGCTGAAAACAACTCCCACTTATTCTACACCTCTCAAGTCATTTTACAAAGTCGGACTAGAGTCAAGCTCAACAAGGTCTTCTTTCCCCACTAATTTTTCCAAGCTC
>SNQJ01S0167299.1:33387-45387 GCA_010110895.2 Picea sitchensis | reverse complement strand
TCCCCTTGAGATATTCCGAATGGGTGGCCAATTTGGTCCCGGTGAGGAAGAAAAGTGGAGAAATCAGGCTCTGTGTCGATTTCAGGAACCTGAACAAGAGCTCAAAGAAAGACAATTACCCCCTACCTAAGATGGAACACATATTGCAGAGGGTAACTAGTGCATCCAGGATATCCATGATCGATGGGTTTTCTGGCTATAATCAGATATCGGTCATGCCTGAGGACAGGGAGAAGATAGCCTTCACCACTCCTTGGGGCACATTCATGTATGCCAAAATGCCATTTGGACTAATGAATGCAGGAGAAACATTTCAGCAAGCCATGGATATAGCCTTCATCGGGGAGAAAGACCAGTTTGAAGTGATATACCTAGATGACATCACGGTCTTCTCCAGGTCTAATAAAGAGCATTGCTATCACTTAAGGAAAGTTTTCTTGAAGTGCCGGAGGTTTGGTCATTCCCTAAATCCCAAGAAATCCTTGTTTGCTATGGAGGAGGGGAAGCTATTAGGCCATTCAGTATCAGCAGAAGGAGTGAGGATTGATCCTAGCAGAGTGGAGGCAATTCGGGCCCTGTCACTTCCTAGATCTAAGAAGGAAGTTCAGGCCTTTTTGGGGAAGATTAATTTTCTAAGGAGGTTCATCTCGAATTTTGTTGAGCTGGTGAAACACATCACAACCATGCTCAAGAAGGGAAATGAAGTGAAATGGACCACTGAACCCAGGGAATCTTTTGTCCAAATAAAAAGGGCTTTGACTGAGGCACCTCTGCTAATCAGTCCTAACTATTTCAAAGATTTCCTAATTTTCTCTTTTGCTTCTTTTGATACAGTAGCAGTGGTCTTATTGCAAAAAAATGAGGAAGGGCGAGAGAAACCCATTGCCTTCTTCTGCAAGGCATTAAGAGATGCAGAGATCAGGTACGAAATCATGGAGAAACAGGCCTATGACTTAGTGAAAGCTCTCAAAGCTTTCAGAGTCTATGTCTTGCACTCAAAGGTAACCGCATACGTTCCTTTGGCTTTTGTGAAGGACATCCTTGTACAGCCCGATATAGATGGGAGAAGAGGCAGATGGATCGCTAGAATCCTAGAATTTGACTTGGAGATAAAGGCCACCAAGTTGGTTAAGGGGCAAGGTTTAGCCAAGCTACTGGTTGAATCCAATTGTGAAGCCTTGGGGGTTAGTTTCATCAATACTTTCTCAGGAACTCAGCAAGCTGAGTTGCCCAGCCAACGCTCTCAGGACAGCTTATCATTGGTAGAATGTGCCTGGTATCGTGACATTTTGTACTTTCTGTAGGAGTTGAAGCCCTCGGACGGAATGGGTAAAAGTAAGGCGAGAGCTTTAAAGCTCAAGGCAATCAGATATTGCCTCATTGGGAAAGTCTTGTACTGGAGAGACCCTCTCGGGATGGTGCTGAGATGTTTGAACCCACTAGAAGCCCAAAAAGTTATGCTTGATTTCCATAGAGGCCTTTACGGGGGGAATCATTTATGGAAGACCACCGCTCACAAAATCCTTAGGGTTGGGTATTACTGGCCCACTTTATTCGTTGATGTCAGCAGAGAAAAAAGGGCCTACATCAAATGCCAAAAGTTCTCAGGAAAGCAGCAGCTTATACCACTACCACTGAATCCTGTAGTGGCTTCAGCACCTTTTCAACAGTGGGGGCTAGACTTCATCGGGGAAATCCATCCTCCCTCAAGTGGCCAACACAGATGGATCCTGAATGCAACAGATTATTTCACCAAGTGGATAGAAGCTACCCCCACCAGAAGTACATCACACAAAGTGATTATCAGCTTCCTGGAGGATATCATAGCCAGATTTGGCTGTCCTAGCAGGATCGTCACTGATAATGTTGCTTCTTTCAAGTCTGAGCCTCTAATTAAGTTCTGTGAGCAGTTCCAGATCTCGTTGATTCACTCCACCCCCTACTATCCCCAGGGCAATGGTTTAGCAGAGTCCTCCAACAAAATCCTGATAAAGATCATCAAAAGGATATTAGAGGACCACAAAAGGGCCTGGGCTTCGAAGTTGAAATTTTCTCTGTGGGCTGATCGAGTGACAACAAAGAAATCTCTAGGCACCTCACCTTTTCAGCTAGTCTACGGAGCAGAGACGGTTTTTCCCACTTAGCTCGCCTTACCTATGGTGAAGTTCTTTCAAGATTATGAAGGAGAGCCGGATCATATGATCAGAAGAATTCATCAGATAATGGAAGTACAATAGATCATGGAACAGCTGAGGGATGCAGCTCATAGTCATCAGCAAAAGGTCAAACAGGTTTTTGACAGGAAGGTCAGGAAGAAAGAGTTTGAGGTCGGGGATTCGGTACTTAAGTGGGATGCACTCAGACAGGATAAGGGAAAACACAACAAGCTTGATGCCCTCTGGATCGGCCCCTTCACAATCTCTAAGGTTTTCTCAAACAACACGTACAGGTTGCAAGATTTGGATGGTGAAGAGGTTTTCAACATCCCAGTAAATGGGCATTTTCTGAAGAAATGTTTTGTTTGAGCCTTAGAAGGCTCCTTTGTTGTAAATATTGCCCTTTGGTTCTTTGATCATTTTGTTTTTTTTTTTCATATTTTCGGCTTAGTAAATGACTCCATAGCCCAATAGCAGGGTACTGAAGCTGCAGAATCAGTTCTTAGAGCATCACAGAGACGACTATTTCCCCCATGGAGCCTAAATGTTAGAAACAATTCTTGTCTAGGGCACAAAAGTACCCAGGTCTACAGGTTGCATGAGAAGCACCCAAGCACAGACCAGGAGAACCTATTTTTGGGTTAAAAGTCAAGCGAGTGGGCGAAGTTTTGTCGTCAGCAGCCAAGATCCACCTATAAACTGATCAATGGTCATCGGGATTTCGGGGCTGCCAAGTTGCCCGGGATTTAGCACAAAGGTAGCACCCATAGTTCAAGGTAGATCTGGGTCATCCGATCCAGTTAAGATAGGTAGAAGCCAGTCAGAATTGTGGGGATTGGTGTTTTGGGAGACAAGGGACCTCCCATTCATTGCAGCTAAAATTGCCAATCGACGAAAAGTCGAGGACATTTTTGGAGCCGAGCCCATGGTCCTAGCACCAGGTCACGTCAAGCGAGTGTGGGAATGAACGCAGCCCCCTTTTTAAATAGCAAATTTTTCCTCGTCCATTCATCTTAAGGACACACAGTGCATATCTGTGCCATGTCGGCATTCGGGAGTTTGAGGGGTAAGCGCTCCTCATCATTTCACATCTCGAAACCTCGAATACCGAAACGTCGAAAGCGCCCAGAATCGGGCCCATGGTTTTGGCGCCTGGTCACAAAGGAGTAGGCCTAGAGGAGGGGCACTAATGTTTATCATTTGCCAAGATGGGTCCCAAAGAGCCGAGAGCGATCTCAGCCATTCATCCGGGAGGAACACATGATACGTGATTAGGTTCTTCGTCTTTCTCCCATCGCGATTTCTAAGCGCAAGTAGCAACTCTTTCATATCTGCGAAACGCGAAGCATCGAAGACATGTCAGACCCGGGCCCACAGTATTACTGAATTAATTCAAGACCATCAGATCAGAGGGGGAACCCATGGAAATCGTTAGGCCCTCCCGGCATTTCGCGCATCGCGACTTTGAAGAGAAAGGACCTACTCCTTCCTATCCATGAACCCCGAAATGTCGAAAGCACTCTGGAAGATAGACGTAGGGTCACAGACCATGGTCACTTGACGGAGTAGAAAGGGTTGTACAAAAGGGGCCAAAATCTCGGAGTTGAGTTTCAAAAGGGGGGCACTGTGTTCTCCAAATGTCGATTCGACGTGATCTAAATCCCGATACCTGCTTGGAACAAATGAAGAAGAGAGAGGGTGGTTGAAACCTCACCTCACTCATTAATTACAAGGTATGGATGTCCTGGATAAAAGTCTACCCGAGATGGTCCTCTGTACTGGTCCCTTCCATGAAATCCATGCTGAGTCCTTGACTCATCAGGGAAGCCTACGCACGCTAATTCAGCATTTAAGGGCTCAGCTACCCTCCGGTGCGAGCCATGCAGAATTAAGGTGGGGTATGATAGAGGAATGCAAGCTAGATTTGATTGAAGAGACTCCTCATCCTGAAAGTCTAGTAGACCTCTGTTGCGCAAGTGTTTTGAGTATATATACTTAGTTTTGATATTTTCCAAAGGATCGATGGTAGAGCGAAGCTCCCGACTGTAAAGTTTTAACAGATACTCTAGTACTCTGGTTATGCATTTGTATGTAAGATTTATTGTTTAATGATAGACAGTCTTCTCACCCCATCTAGTTCTCATCTCATACTGAGAGAGTTTGTGATCGACTGATTCGCACGAATTATTGAAATTATGTTATGATAAAGGATTTGTCGTTGCATTGTTGTATTCTCCAGTTTTCTGCGTTTGAATGTAAGAAGATCTTGTGCTTAGATGTTTTCTCCTACATTCTGTTAGAAACCTGATGTTCACGACAGACCTTGCAGTTCTCTTATACAAGTCTTCCCCCTACTCACCCTTACTACAACTCACTGTCTGAATGTTTATCTAAGACCTCACTTGCCCATGCATGTGTGGCCTAGTTTCGGATTTAGAACCACATTGTTTTGAGTTAACTTCCATTCGATCACCCCTTTTATAAACAAATCGTGACATAAACTGATGGGCGTCAGGCTCTGCTCCTGCTTCAATCCAAGAGTGACTTCCATCGCCAACATTTCTGGCGCCGCTGCCAGGGACGAAGTTGAAAATTTTCCCCAATATTGAATGACATTGAGCCTCTGATTCTGAGGGTGCATCAGGTATCAGAGCCTTCGAAGATTACTATTGTGCACCTAGCGACTCCATTGTGACGACTCCACTGTGGCGAACCTACCATGTCAGTTGTGGCTTTCAGAGGCAGGCACACATGCTCACATCCACAGCTGCCTCTAGCTACACCTGAAACTCACCCGGAGGTGGTTCTCGGAAAAGGAAAGGCCTCTGAAGGAGAAGTTGTCACCACCGAACCAGGTAATCTTCCATCTCCTTCTATAGGAACTCCATTTTCTCCTCCTCAATTTCTTAGCAGACCGCTTTCTGAAGTTTCCCATTTCCTGAATTTCGAGAGTGTTCCTGCTGAGGTTTCCCCCCCTAGTCTGGGATTGGAGGGAGAAATCCTTGTCACTCCCCTCTCCCCTGAAGATGTACCTTGGCGTAGACCCAAGACCACAGAAGATTTCCCCACTCCTAGCTTTACCGCTCCTCCTCTTGTTACTGTTGTCGCTTCTGTACAAAGAGAAGCATCCGCTGGCTTAAGTTCGCTAGCCTTCTCCCTAAATCCCCTATTGTTTCCCACTCCCCTTAGAAGCTCATCCCTAGTGTCCCCTTTTCGAGCTCCTTCTCCTCCGAGTTCTCCACATAATATCCCTATGGCAGTAGAAAATCTCCCTATGACCAGAATGGAGGCTATTATAGCCGCTAGGTATGCTCCCCTTGTGTTACCTTAGCCTCTCAATGCCCTCCCAGCAGATGGTTACCTCATGCAGTTGCCTAATTTTACAGGCGAGGGGGACATAACTACAGAAGAACACCTAGAAACCTTTTACAGTTTTACAGATGATGACGTTATCATGCATGCAGATGTATGGATGAGGATTTTTGTCCATAGTCTTCAAGGCGAGGCTAGAAAATGGTTCAAGGCCCTGCCTCCTGGATCTATTGATGGGATCGAAGCTTTGGATACTGCCTTTTTAAGACAGTGGGGGGATAAAAAAGACTTCATGTATTACATGACAGAGTTTGGGTCTTTGAAGAGGATTTTGTCTCCGACTTCTCCAAGAGATTCAATAAAATGTACAATAAAATCCCTACTAAGATAAAACCCTCTGAAGCCTCTGTAAAGATCACTTATGCTAGCACCTTTGATCCCGATTCCTGCCTCCTGTTGAGGGAAAGAAGAGCCACTACCCTGGCTCACATGCAGGATGCAACCGTGGAGGTAGAATCTAACTTATTGGTTGTTAACCGACTCAAGAACACCGCTGGTAGGAACATATCCAGGTAGAGGCCTGAAGCTTCCCCATTCAGTTCCTCTCCCCTGCCCCTTCAGACAGAAAAGACAACTAGAGCACTAAAATCACTTTCTGCCAGGATGGAGAGGTGGGAATTAGAAGGGAAGCCCATCTACAGAAATCCCAAAAATACAGATAGTAGAGGCTTCAGGAAGCCTAATAACAATGTGCCACGAGCTTTTCCTAGGGAACAAAGGAGCAGAGATAGAGATGATCAAAGGATTCAAACCCCTCTCCAGAACAGCCTAGTTTCTCAGGAGGAAGGGGAGGAAGTGGATGAACTCGACCCTGAGATTCACTGCATCGAGGACACTTCTCTGTTTCCTCATTTGACTCAATCTGCATATGAAGAATCCCTTATCAACACTCAAATCAACGAGTTGAGTAGAGGGGAAAAAGCCAACAACACTCCTAACAGATATAATCTCAGGTAAAAAAAGAAAGAAGTTTATTTTGATAACCAGGATCAGCCCCCCATAGCAGAAATGCCTACTAAAGCTGCAGCAACCCCTGCTAAAGAAAATAAAACTCAAAATGCTTCACCATCAGCCAAGGAGCCTGTCACTGAGGTAAGGGAAGCTCCTAAGCCTATCCCATCCTTCAATTTTGAGCATGAGATTCATAAGATTAGAATTTATGTACCCTTATCTGAACTAGTTAAAAACAAAGATTTCAAATGGTCCCTCTCCAAGCTGCTACAATCTAAACCCCCCCAGCCTTCCACTGACTCAATAAATCTCCAAGATGAAAAGTTGAAAGTTGTCCTAAGGCCCATGGTAGAAGATAGAGATGACTCATCCCCTCCCTTCTACACNATGCTTCACCATCAGCCAAGGAGCCTGTCACTGAGGTAAGGGAAGCTCCTAAGCCTATCCCATCCTTCAATTTTGAGCATGAGATTCATAAGATTAGAATTTATGTACCCTTATCTGAACTAGTTAAAAACAAAGATTTCAAAAGGTCCCTCTCCAAGCTGCTACAATCTAAACCCCCCCAGCCTTCCACTGACTCAATAAATCTCCAAGATGAAAAGTTGAAAGTTGTCCTAAGGCCCATGGTAGAAGATAGAGATGACTCATCCCCTCCCTTCTACACATCCCTGAACATAAATGATAAAGTGTTGCACAACTGCCTCATGGATTGAGGGGCTTCCCATAACCTTATGCCCAAAATAGTAATGGAAGAATTGGGACTGGAGGTGACAATGACTTATCATGATTTGTACTCTTTTGATTCAAGGAGAGTGCAGTGTCTAGGAGTCATCAAAGACCTGGTGGTTTCCTTGTTTCAGCTGCCCATGAAGTGTGTGGTCATGGATATTGTGGTAGCTAACGTCCCCCCCAAATTTGGCATGTTGTTGTCTAGATCTTGGATAAAAAAGCTCAGAGGAACATTACAGATGGACCTCATGTATGCCACCATTCTAGTCTTCGGAGGGGAACAAAGGAGGTTATATAGAGAAGCTCAGTTGGCCTACATTGTTAGTGACGAAACAAACCCGACCAATCACCCCATCTTTGCACTTGACACTGATTTGGGGTCTAGTCTATTGCAGCTCACTGATGCTCCTGAAGACCCTTTCCAAGTCAGAAAGCATCCCAGTCTTGATTATCTGATTCCCCCTCCAACCCCCTATGTTTGGAAGATGTTTTTCGATGGATCTTCTTCTAGCGAAGGCACTGGTGCTGGAGTGGTCTTCATATCACCTTGGCAAGAGGCCATATCCCTATCGTACAAGCTTGAATTCGAAACGACCAACAATGTGGCAGAGTACGAAGCTCTTGTTCTTGGTATGAGGGCTGCAAAGGAAATGGGAATTAAGGAGATAGAAATATTTGGAGATGCTGAGTTGATTATCCATCAAGTCAGAAATGCTTATCGTGCTAATAATCCCCAGCTCAGAAATTACAGAAATGAAGTGTGGGACCTGATTGATAATTTCTTCTTGGATTTTGACATTTCTTTCATTTCGAGGGGGGGAAATACTTCAGTTGATTCTTTAGTTGTCTCAGCTAGTTTGCTCAAAGTTCCTCTGCTGCCTATGGTCAAAAATGATGTTGAAATAAAATATAGGCCCTCTGTACCGGACAATTTCAAGCATTGGAAGGTATTCGAAGATGATCTGGAAATCGAAAAATTTCTCCAATCGGTTGATGAATTTTATGCGTTGCACATTGACCAGGATCGCGACCCGGAAGGTGACCCTCACCCTGAGTTGTTTTTAAATGAAACTGCTAACCACCATATTAGTCAGTTGCCTAGCAATCACATTCCGAGGGGGCTAGTCCCTTTAGAAAGACTGTTCGATGGGAATGATGTGGCAGTAAAGGGTAAGGTTTCAAATGAAGATGTTGATATAGTCGAATGCAACATTGGCACACAGAAGGAGCCTAGGTTTGTCAAATTATCGAGCAGCCTGACCAATGAACAGAGGATGGAATATACTAAATTATTAAAGGAATCCACTGATGTGTTTTCATCGACCTACGAAAACCTCAAGACTTATGACATATCTGTCATTGAGCACAAGATTCCACTGAAGGAAGAGGCTAGGCCATTTAGGCAGAAGTTAAGACAGATAAATCCCATGTTGTTTCCTATCATGGAGAAAGAAGTGAAGAAGTTGTTAGAGGCCCAGTTCATCATCCCCTTGAGATATTCCGAATAGGTGGCCAATTTGGTCCCTGTGAGGAAGAAAAGTGGAGAAATCAGGCTCTGTGTTGATTTCAGGAACCTGAACAGGAGCTCAAAGAAAGACAATTACCCCCTACCTAAGATGGAACACATACTGCAGAGGGTAACTGGTGCATCCAGGATATCCATGATCAATGGGTTTTCTGGCTATAATCAGATATCGGTCATGCCTGAGGACAGGGAAAAGACATCCTTCACCACTCCTTAGGGCACATTCATATATGCCAGAATGCCATTTGGACTAATGACTGCAGGAGAAACATTTCAGCGAGCCATGGATATAGCCTTCATCGGGGAGAAAGACCAGTTTGTAGTCATCTACCTAGATGACATCACGGTCTTCTCCTGGTCTGATAAAGAGCACTACTATCACTTAAGGAAAGTTTTCTCATAGTGCCGGAGGTTTGGTCATTCCCTAAATCCCAAGAAATCCTTGTTTGCTATGGAGGAGGGGAATCTATTAGGCCATTTAGTATCTGCAGAAGGCGTGAGGATTGATCCTAGCAGAGTGGAGGCAATTCGGGCCCTGTCACTTCCCAGATCTAAGAGGGAAGTTCAAGCCTTTTTGGGGAAGATTAATTTTCTGAGGAGGTTCGTCTCGAATTTTGCTGAGCTGGTGAAACACATCACAGCCATGCTCAAGAAGGGAAATGAAGTGAAATGGACCACTGAACCCAGGGAATCTTTTGTCCAAATAAAAAGAGCATTGATTGAGGCACCTGTGCTAATCAGTCCTGACTATTCCAAAGATTTGCTAATTTTCTCTTTCGCTTCTTTTGATACAGTAGCAGCGGTCTTGTTGCAAAAAAATGAGGATGGGTGAGAGCAACCCATTGTCTTCTTCAGCAAGGCATTAAGAGATGCAGAGATCAGGTACGAAATCATGGAGAAACAGGCATATGCCTTAGTGAAAGCTCTCAAAGCTTTTAGAGTCTATGTCTTGCACTCGAAGGTAACCACATATGTTCCTTCGGCTTCTGTGAAGGACATCCTTGTACAACCCGATATAGATGGTAGAAGAGGTAGATGGATTGTTAGAATCCTGGAATTTGACTTGGAGATAAAGCCCATCAAGTTGGTTAAGGGGCAAGGTTTTTCCAAGCTACTGGCTGAATCCAATTGTGAAGCCTTGGGGGTTAGTTTCATCAATACTTGCTCAGAAACTCAGCAAGCTGAGTTGCCCATCCAATGCTCTCAGGACGGCTTATCATTGGCAGAATGTGCCTGGTATCGTGACATTTTGTACTTTCTGGAGGAGTTGAAGCCACCGGATGGAATGGGTAAAAGTAAGGTGAGATCTTTAAAGCTCAAGGTTGTCAGATATTGCCTCATTGGGCAAGTCTTGTACTGGAGAGACCCTCTGGGGATGGTGCTGAGATGTTTGAACTCACCAGAAGCCCAAAAAGTTATGCTTGATTTCCATAGAGGCCTTTACGGGGGGGATCATTTCTAGAATACCACCGCTCACAAAATCCTCAAGGTTGGGTATTACTGGCCCACTTTATTCGTTGATGTCAGCAGAGAAATCAGGGCCTGCATCAAATGCCAAAAGTTCTCAGGAAAGCAGCAGCTTAGACCACTACCACTGAAGCCTGGAGTGGCTTCAGCACCTTTTCAACAGTGGGGTCTAGACTTCATCGAGGAAATCCATCCTCCCTCAAGTGGCCAACACAGATGGATCCTGACTGCAACAGATTATTTCACCAAGTGGATAGAAGCTGCCCCCACCAAAAGTACATCACACAAAGTGATTATCAGCTTCCTGGAGGATATCATAGCCAGATTTGGTTGTCCCAGCAGGATCGTCACTGATAATTCTGCTTCTTTCAAGTATGGGCCTCTAAGTAATTTCTACGAGCAGTTCCAGATCTTGCTGATTCACTCCACCCCCTACTATCCCCAGGGCAATGGTTTAGCAGAGTCCTCCAACAAAAGCCTGATAAAGATCATCAAAAGACTATTGGAGGACAACAAAAGGGCCTGGGATTCTAAGTTGAAATTTTCTCTATGGGCTGATCAAGTGACAATGAAGAAATCCCTGGGCACCTCACCTTTTCAGCTGGTCTATGGAGCAGAGGCAGTTTTTCCCACTCAGTTCGCCTTACCTATGGCGAAGTTATTTCAAGATTATGAAGGAGAGCCGGATCATATGATCAGAAGAATTCATCAGATAATGGAAGTACAACAGATCAGGGAACAGGTGAGGGACGCAGCTCATAGTCATCAGCAAAAGGTCAAACAGGTTTTTGACAGGAAGGTCAAGAAGAAAGAGTTCGAGGTCGGGGATTCGGTGCTTAAGTGGGATACACCCAGATAGGATAAGAGAAAACACAACAAGTTTGACGCCCTCTGGATCGGCCCCTTCAATATCTTTGAGGTTTTCTCAAACAACACGTACAGGTTGCAAGATTTGGAGGGTGAAGAGGTTTTCATCAACCCAGTAAATGGGCATTTTCTGAAGAAATGTTTTGTTTGAGCCTTAGACGGCTCCTTTGTTATAAATATTGTCCTTTGGTTCTTTGATCATTTTCTTTTTTTTTCTTGCATATTTTTGGCTTAGTAAATGACTTCATAGCCCAATAGCAGGGTACTGAAGCTGCAGAATGAGTTCTTAGAGCATCATCGGGACGACTCTATCCCCCATGGAGCCTAAATGTTAGCAACAATTCTTGTCTTGGGAACAAAAGTACCCAGGTCTGCAGGTTGCACAAGAAGCGCCCAAGCACAGAGCGGGAGAACCTCTTTTCGGGTTACAAGTCAAGTGAGCGGGCAAAGTTTTGTTGTCAGTAGCCGAGATCCACCTATAAACTGATCGACGGTCATCTGGATTTCGGGGCTGCCAAGTTGCCTGGGATTTAGCACAAAGGTAGCACCCATAGTTCAAGGCAAATTTGGGTCATCCTATCCAGTTAAGACAGGTAGCAGCCAGTCAGCATTGCGGGGATCGGTGTTTCGGGAGACAAGGGGCCTCCCATTCATTGCAGTTGAAATTGTCGATCGACGAAATGCCGAGGACACTTTTGGAGCCGAGCCCATGGTCCTAGCGCCAGGTCATGTCAAGTGAGCCTGGGAATGAAGGCAGCCCCCTTTCTAAATAGCAAATGTTTCCTCGGCCATTCATCTTAAGGACACGCGGTGCATATCCGTGCCATGTCGGCATTCGAGAGTTCGAGGGGTAAGCGCTCCTCGTCATTTCACATCTCAAAATCTCAAATACCGAAACGCCGAAAGCGCCCAGAATTGGGCCCATGGTTT
>SNQJ01S0167297.1:20904-31423 GCA_010110895.2 Picea sitchensis | reverse complement strand
CCCCCCTTCTCTCCAAGGGCTGCACAACCTCCCAATCTAGGATCGTTCACAATACTGAGCTGAAACAACTCTTCGATTCCCTACTGGAACCTCCGAGAAACAATCCACAAGTATTTATAAAACTTCTCCTGTGTGAATTAACACTGGGCATAAGCCTTCTCCACGCGACCACTGGTTGTGACCACACACTTAACCAAAAGGCTTTTCGTGACTTCGCATGTTAGGTAATTGTATATGAGTCAACCCGACTCTTCGCCTTCCGAAATCTTGAACTCCAAATTAGGGGTCTAGAGAGTGCTAGCTCCTTCTCCTATTCTTTGTCAATATGACCCTTCGTTATGACCTGGGGCCACTCTTTCGAGCGCTACGGGACTTCGCAATTCGCAAACTAGTGAAATGGCTCCCCTCCTCTCTTCTGAAGTCCGAACTCTTGACTTCAATCACCTCAGATCAACGGTCTGAGATTTCTTGTGACTCAACAATCCAGATCCTTTCTTGCGAATCGGGACTTCACGTTTCACGACTTTGGTAATTAGTCTCCTTCGTTCTCCAGATTCCTGATTCCCGATTTCCCGAGGTCTCCTTCCCACGAAATAAATCAATGGTTTTATCTTCTCCTAGATCAACAACTCTCTATCTCTCCTGAGCTTTGAAGTGTTGAATGATTCTCTCCCTTATCCTCCTTAAAGGTTTACTGGATCCAACGACACATGGCTATCGACGCTTCTCCCTCCAAGAGTCTCTACCATCTGTCCAAGTTCTCAATATCTCCTTGCCAAATAACTTGGCGTCAACCCTTCTGAGCTTGAATTCTTTCTTGACTTGAAATATTTCAATTGTTTCGAAGGTCTCAACGGTGTTTTCCCTCTTGAGATTTTGTTAATGAAATTTGACTTCACCTTGGCACACACTTACGCTCTTGCGTGCAAACTTGTGCTATTCCTCCCTGAGATTTTAACTTACTCAATCTCCAAGGGATTCAACCCTTCTGCATCTTTCAAAAGACTTTCTGATGCCCTCCTTGCACACTCTATGCTCGACCTTCTAAGATTTTGAACTTAGAATAAGTTTGCCTCTATGCGCACTCCTTGCACTTAATATGCACACTCTGCATACAAAAGCCCCACGCTATCTCTTCTGAGATTTGAGTCGGAAAATACTCTCTCACACACACTCCTTGAGTTCGATACGCACTCCTTGCATAAATTACATAAGAGAAATACTTAGAGACCTATTCAATTACTCATTCACCATGAACTTCGTACATTCACAAACTCATCATAACAATGAAAATATGAAAACGTATCAACATAGTACCATTGGATAAATTTCCCCTGTTCTATTCATTTTTTTTGAAAAAAGATAGTAATTACAGGTACCGTCCTTTTACAAGCAACACAATGAAAACTTGTCTAACCGAGACCGCTTCTCAACTCCTCTCTATCTTATCTAAGTTATATCACCTTCTACTCTAGCGGTTACCTACTCACTTAATTAAATGCAACCTAATGACTAATCAGGGCAAATATCCTTCACCTGTAATATTTTATAGTCGTGTAAGGATTTACATTCGATCCGTCATTTTGAACAGTGGCCCGACTTTACATACACCAATTTAATTAATGTGAAATTCAAAATATCTAGACCGCTACCAAGCTAGTTAAGAGTCGACTTTGGTTCTTTCAATGCGCTAAGGTGTCGACTTCGCTTCCACCTTCGCTTTTCTTGATTTGATAGCGATGCTCCTGCATCATACTCCTCTGGCCAAAATATTTATGGACTCTTGTCCATGAGCTCTGGCACTATCTTTCCATGCTTCAAAATATCAGGTTCAGTTACCCAACTTGAATCTTCCACAGGGTGATCCTTCCACTTTACCAAATATTCAAGATGCATCTTTCTTCTAGTTTTCCTTCCAACTCTTTGTTCTAATATTTTCTCCATCTGAGGTTTTTCTACTGTGGGAATCTGTTCTTCCCATTGAATCTCTTCTCGATCATCCAATTCTCCTCTGTCATTTATGTTATAAGGATACAAATCTTCAATGTTGAATATCAATGATATTCCCACATTGTCCGACAACTCTATCTCATAAGTATTTGCTGCAAATTTTCTAAGGATCTTGCATGGTCCTATCTTCTTCATCTTCAACTTATTATATGTTCCTCTTGGAAACCTTTCCTTTATCAAATGAGCTAAAACTTCATCTCCCACTTCTAATTGAACTTCCCTTCTTTTCTGATCAACTATGTCCTTATACTTTTGATTACTATCCTAAAACTGCCTCCTAACTTGATAATGAAGTCTTTACATTTCTGTAGAAAAATCTTCTGCTCCAACGCTCCTGAATTCATCTTGTTTCAACTCTCTTAATTTTGCAATCCCTCTTGGTTGTCTTCCATATACTATCTCAATTGGACTTTTTCCAGTTCTTCTATTAACTGAATTGTTAAATGCAAATTTCGCCTGTGCCAGAATCTGATCCCACTGACGACTTTGTTCAATGACTAAACTCCTTAACATATTTCCCAAACTCATGTTCACCACTTCAGTTTGTCCATATGTATGAGGGTGATATGTTGAACTAAACGATAAATTAGTTCCCAGCCTCTTCCATAGATTCCTTCAAAAGTGTGCTACAAACTTAGTGTCCCTATCTGAGACTATACTTCTGGGCAATCCATGTAATCTTACAACTTCTTTGAAAAACACATTTTCTATGTGTGTAACATCATTTGTATTCTGGCATGGTATGAAATGTGTCATCTTAGAGAATCTATCGACCACAACGAATATGGAATCACTTCCATTCTAGGTTCTAGTTAATCCCAATACAAAATCCATACTAATTGCATCCCAAGGCCTTTCTGGAATAGGCAATGGCTGATACAAACCAATGTTTTGTCTCTTTCCTTTTGCATGTTGACAAATCTTACATCGATCTACAAATTTCTTCACATCTGCCGTCATACCTGGCCAATAATACAAACTATTCTGTTGTGCAAATGTTTTGTCATGACCAAAATGTCGGGCTAAACCTCCACTATGTTTTTCTTTCAACAAATGATATCTCATTGAGAATCTTGGTATTCACAATTGTCTTCCTTTAAATAACAATCCATCCTGGATCAAATATTCTTCCCATGAGTTTCTATCCCTAAACAAAGGATTTTCATATGCTTCGTAAGCCTCCTTAAAATCAGGATCTTCCTGATACATTTCCTTAAGGTGTTCAAACCCTAAGGTCTTCACTTGGAATTCTTGTACAACCAAATTCCTCCTGCTCAAAGCATCTACAAATTTATTAGCACTTCCAGAAATATGTTTAATGACAAAAGTAAAATTCTCCATGAATTCTATCCACTTAGCATGCCTTTGATTCAACTTCTCTTGCCTAGTAATAAATTGCAAAGCTTGATTATCACTATAAGAGACAAATTCTTTTGGAATTAAATAATGTCTCCATTTCTTCAAAGCTTGAATCACTACATAAAACTCCTTGTCATATGTAGAATATTTCTGCTTAGCGTCATTCAACTTCTCACTGAAATAATCAACTGGCCTATTATCTTGACTCAAAACTACTCTAATATCTATTCCACTTGCATCACATCTTACCTGGAATGTTTTTCCAAAATCGGGTAAAACCAAAATTGGTTGCTATGTTATCTTCTTTTTCAACACTTTGAATCTTTTCTCATCCTCCTCTATCCAATTAAAATATTTGTGTTTCTTCTTCATAGTGTCCATCATGGGTGCACATATACCGCTAAAATTTCTGATAAACTTTCTATAAAAACTTGCTAACCCATGGAAACTTCTCACCTCAAATATGCTCCTTGGTGATGGTCATTCTTTGATTTCTCTCACCTTCTCTGTATCCATCTTCAATTCATTTGAATAGATCACAAAACCCAAATATATGAGCTCTTTCTTCATAAAATAACTTTTCTTCAAGTTTATTAACAAATTTTCTTGTTGCAATCTCCACATCACTAATGTCAAATGATTTAAATGTTCTTCCTCTGTTTTGCTGAAAACTAATATATCATCCAGATATATAATAACAAATTTACCTATGAAGTCCTTCAGTACTTCATTCATCAACCTCATAAATGTGCTTGGAGCATTTTTCAATCCAAATGGCATGACTAGCCATTCAAACAAACCTTCATTTTTTTTTAATGATGTTTTCCATTCATCTCCTTCTCTCATTCTTCTCTGATGATATCCACTCTTCAAGTCTATTTTTGAAAAATAGCTTGCTCCACTCAAACAATCCATCAAATCATCCATCCTTGGTAAAGGAAATCTATACCTAATGGTTATCTTCTTGATGGCTCTGGAATCTGTACACATTCTCCATCCCCCGTCTTTCTTTGGACTCAATATAGTTGGCACTGCACATGGGTTTAGACTTTTCCTGACTAAACCTTTATCCAACAAATCCTGAACTTGATTCTTAACGTCTTCATTCTTTCGATGTGTTAGCCTATACGCTGCTTTATTTGGTAAACTGGCTCCTGGGATCAAGTCAATATGGTGGATAATACTCCTAATGGGTGGTAATGAGTGAGGCAACTCATCCACTACTATGTCAGAAAAATTCTCTAACAATTCTTGGATTTATTCAGGTAAATCATTCATGGAAGTATTTGTAAGGATAACTCTAGGCTTCCTCACTACAACAAATTGCATTTCTTGATCTTTTTTTATCTCCTTCAAGAGTTCCTTCCCACTCATGAGAAGTATTCTTGTGTTGGCTTCTTCCTTTTCTTTCTTCTCTTCTATTGGCAGTAACATGTGGGTTCTACCATTTTTTCCATAGTATAAGTATTCTTCCTCCCATCTAGAATGGAATTCCTATCAAACTGCCATGGTCTTCCCAACAAAATATGACAAACATCCATATGAATTACATCACACAAAATCTCATCTTTATAGACTCCTATTTTAAATTCAACTTTGTATTGTTGATTTACCATAACTTGATGTCCTTTCGGCAACCATGAAACTTTATATGGACTTGGGTGTGCAGTTGTCTCCAGCTCCATTTTCTCCACCATTTATGTAGATACTAAATTATTAGTACTCCCATTGTCTATAATCATTTTGCAAAATTTGTCCTTTGTTTTACAAGTGGTCTTGAACAACCTCGTTTGCTGAACTGAGCCTTCTATTTCCTTCTCTAGATTTAGAAGAAATTTCCTCATCATAAGATTTTGTGCTCCTTCTGCTGCTTCTGCTTCCACATTCTTCTGGGCTTCAAAAATGTGTGATTCTCCTCCTCCTTCTTTCTTCCTCTCAGGGCATTCCCAATACATGTGTCCTGTCTTTCCACAGGCATAACATTTAACTCCACCTCCTCTACCTCTTCCTCTTCCTTGAGGAAAATAATTTCTCCCACCAAACGACCTTCTTCAGGAACTTCCTCCTATTTCAAAGTGACCATATGATTTCTCAATCTCATCCTTGGTTTTCAGCGCCTTATCATAGACAATTCCCTTACCTCTATTTGAGCCTCTGCTTCTGTTTCACCGACTCTCGTTTCTGGCCAATTTTTCTTTTTCCTTCAGTGCAATCTGATAAGCATCTTCCACTGTCCTCATAGTCATCATGCTAATCTCATCCTAGATTTCATACCTCAAGCCATTTATATGCCTAGAAAATTTTTCATCATCCTTCTCCCTTTGTCCAATCCTAATATTCAATCTATAAAATTCTTTTGTATACTCTTTCACTGTCATACTCCTCTGTCTCAGGTTTTTCAACTTTCTGAACAGATTTATTTGGTAATCCTTAGGTATGAATTTAGCCTTCAGTTTGGCTACCATCCTATCCCAATTATTTATCTTATGTTTTCCTTTATTCCTCTCTACCTGCAGTTCATCCCACCACAGTGCTTCATGTCCCTTTAATATGGTGACAACATGTCTCACCTTCCTTCCTTCATCAACATCTTCATAGTCGAAATACTTTTCCATGGACCTTATCCAGTTTAATATCTCTTCAACATCCAAGATACCTTCATACATTGGGACATCCATCTTTTCTCTAGATCCCAACTTCACAACAAATTTCAAGAAGCGTTCTTCAACCACATCTTCCCCTGCAGCTTCTTCAACTTCTATTCTTCACTTTCTGCATCAACAATGCATTCTTCTTTGCATTTCTTCCATTGCTTCCAACCTTACGCGGAGATCTCTCATTTCTCTTCCTACAACACGATTTTCTATAGGTTGTCTTGTATGTACCCTCGATGACATCGTTTCAACTGTTCCTATACACTGAGTACAACTTCAAGTTTTTTTTTCAGGCTCTGATACCACTTGATGCAGACCCCCCTTCTCTCCAAGGACCGCGTGACCTCCTGGTCTAGGATCGTTCACAATACTAAGCTGAAACAACTCTTTGATTCACTGCTGGAACCTTCGAGAAACAATACACGGGTCTTTATAAAAATACTCCTGCGCAAATTAACACTGGGCACAAGACTTCTCCATGTGACCACTGGTTGTGACCACGCACTTAACCAAAAAGCGCTTTGTGACTTCACATGTCGGGTAATTGTATGAGTCAACCTGACCCTCCACCTTCCGAACTCCTGAACTCCAAATTAGGGGTCTAGCGAGTGTTATCTCCTCCTATTCTCCGTCAATATGACCTTTCTCTATGACTTGGGGCCACTCTTTCGAGTGCTACGAGACTTCACAATTCACGAAATCATGAATTGGCTCTCCTCCCCTCTTCCGAAGTCTAAACTCTCGACTTCAATCACCTCAAATCAATGGTCTGAGATTTCCCGTGACTCAACGGTCCATATCCTTTCTTGCGAATCGAGACTTCGTGTTTCACGACTTTGGTAATTAGTCTCCTCCATTCTCCAGATTCCCGATTTCCCGAGGTCTCCTTCCCACGAAAGAAATCAGCAATTCGATCTTCTCCTAGATCGACAGATCTCTATCTCTCCTGAGCTTTCAAGTGTTGACTAATTCTCACCCTTATCCTCCTTATATGTTTATTGGATCTAACGACATACAAATATCGAAGCTTCTCCCTCCAAGAGTCTCTACCATCCATCCAAGTTCTCAATAGCTCCTTGCCAAATAACTTGGCATCAACCCTTATGAGCTTGAATTCTTTCCTGACTTGAAAGATTTCAATTATTTCGAAGGTCTCAGCGGTGTTTTCCCTCTTGAGATTTTGTCAATGAAATTTGACTTCACCTTGGCACACACTTACGCTCATGTGTGCAAACTTGTGTTATTCCTCCCTGAGCTTTTAACTTACTCAGTCTCCAAGGGATTCAACCCTTTTGTGTCTTTCAAAAGAATTTCTGATGCCCTCTTGGCACACTCCATGCTCGACCTTCTGAGATTTTGAATTTTGAATAAGTTCACCTATATGCGCACTCCTTGCGCTTAATATGCACACTCTCCATACAAAAGCCCCATGCTATCTCTTCTGAGCTTCGAGTCAAAAAATACTCTCTCACACGCATTCCTTGCATTCGGTATGCACTCCTTGCATAAATTACAGAAGACAAATACTTAGATACTTATTCAATTACTCATTCACCATGAAATTCATACATTCACAAACTCATCATAATAGTGAAACTATGAAAAAGTATCAACACAGTACCATTGGATAAATTTCCTCTGTTATATTCATTTTTTTTTAAAAAAAAACAGTAATTACAGGTACCGTCCTTTTACAAGTAATACAATGAAAACTTGTCTAACCAAGACTGCTTCTCATTTCCTCTCTATCTTATCTAAGTTCTATCACCTTCTACTCTAGCGGTTACCTACTCACTTCATTAAATGAAACCTAATGACTAATCAGGGAAAATATCCTACACCTATAATATTTTATATTCGTGTAAGGATTTACATTCGATCTGTCATTTCGAACAGTGGCTTGACTTTACATACACTAATTTAATTAACGTGAAATTCAAAATCTCCACACCGCTACCAAGTTGATTAAGATTCAACTTTGGTTCTTTCAATGCGCTAAGGTGTCAACTTCGCTTTCACCTTCGCTTTTCTTGATTTGATAGCGATGGTTCTGCATCAATGAGCAAAAGGCTCAAGGAGATCTCCCATTAATATGCATTAAACCAAGATTTGCGGAGGGTTATATTATCCCTTTCGAGTGTTAATTTCAAACATCATGGAATGTCGTTCACGCATCGTCGGGTTGGCACATTCACAAAACCTCCAATCCTTAATTGCTCTTCGACATACCCGCCACCTTCACACTTCTAAGCATGCAATAACTAAGCTTTAATGCTAACAAATCATCATGCAACACCCATAGAGATTGTCATTAATGAGAGAAAGGCTCGAGGAGATTTCCCATTCACATGCATTGAACCAACATTTGTGGAGGGTTATATTATCCCCTCCAACTGTTCATTTCAAGCATCATCTAGAGAAAAAAAACGTTCTCGTAAACTTATGGCACCAACTCGACAGTAGTTCTATGGAGATACATTGAACATCTTCGGGCGTGAGGACCAGAACTTCCAGTGGTCCAAGGCATATTCTTACTCTCATCCCCTTCCGCCCAAAACGAAGTAATTTGGACCTGTGGAATTGCTCGTGCAGACTTTGTCCCTGAAGTTTTTGACTGTAAGGATTTGGTCTCTTGGTGTGCCGATAAATATATTTAAGGCCAAATAATTATTCCAGTGTGGGACCACTCTCCTGATTCTTTGTCACCTAAGGTCTTCCGCAAGATGTTAATATTGTCGGAGCCAACATTGAAGTTCAGAGGAGAAAACTCCGAGAAGTTCCTAAAAAAGCATAATAACAGGTTGGACCTCTTTCCTGAGTTCCTTGAAGACTCGATGATAGTTCCTGAAGATATCACAAGCTTGTAGGTTAGTTCATTTAGAAATACATTCCGGGAAATTGCTTGGCTATTTACAAGAATAATGGGACATGAATCCACAACAAGTATTTCTCACATGGTTATTTATATTTTGTATTTCACAGTCAAGGAACAAGCCATTTTTTATTGGGGGAAGCTACTTTCCATTGAAATCTGTTCCCAATCGTCAAGCTTCAAAAAGGAGAAGAAATTTTATATGTCATCCTACTTGGTTTTCGAGATAGCGCATTGCTGTCCATTTCCAAAATTGTCTATGTCCAAGAAGGTGAACTGGGAATTGGACCCAATAACAACTTGAACCTAAGATATGTTGCAAGGCTAAGAGGGTTTGACCCTAATGGAATTTTTTTAGAACATTTACTTGTAGTTGTCTTAAACAATTCTTTTTTCCAGAGACGCCTGAGCGAAAACAAAGACACTGATGACAACACTCCTGCTTCTGACACCGACGACCTAGAGACATTGCAAAGCACCATTGAATTGTACAAGAAATAGGGAAAAGGCCCCAGTGAGAAGAGTGTTCAATCCCCGGATACGACTCCCAAGAGTATGAAATCTCGAAGCATCGCTCCAACGGCCCACCCCAGTAAGAAAGAAACCCAAAATTCTTCAAAAAAAGGAGGAGATAACAACCCTCCTCGCGCTAAAATTGATAGTTCTCACAAGATTCCCATGAAGAAGAAGAGAAAAAAAATTGTAGGGAAAGTAGAAGAGCCTGGAATTGAGAGTGAGAACATGGAACTTGATACTGATCTGGATAGCGTATTTTGCGACGTTGATCAACCCGGGGATGCGATCCAACATAGTCGCCCAATGGAAATAGCTTAGACCAAAATTTTTGATGAATATGAATCCTTCGTATTCCAGAGCATTGTTTTTGAAAACGAGTCTAAAAATTTAATTATTGAAAAGAGAGATGTAAAAAATAAGAAAGGGAAATCTCGTTCAGAGATTAACCTTGGGAACATGCGGTCGTCCCAAATCTCCCGACTTCACCGAGCAACCAGAGATGCTCTTGATGATTCCATTGAAGGCATTGAGGTTGGGAATGCCAGACTGATCCAAGTGGATATCAGTGGCGACCCACCTCTTCCAACTCGCTCAAAACAATTTTCTGGCAATTTTGGAAATTTACTATTTTTAGCAGTTTTAACATCCGGGGCCATTTTGAGGGCGTAAATGAAGGTTTTTCGAGATAGAGATTCTGAATGATGGCCAAAGTCATGATTAATCCACAAAAATGAATCTCCTCGATGATACCTTTCCAACGGGCTATCATACGCCTAAAACAAACATCGTATGCAAAAGTTACGACCCCAGGAAGTTGATGTACTAACTTACCCAGACAGGACCCAGATGACTTTTGGTGCTTCATCTCCTAGGGTTAGGTTTTTGGATGTCTAGGGTTTTTGGAATTCCTGTTTATTGTAAAAATGCCTTCAGAGCCTCATTGTCATGATCTTCTTGCGAATGAGCATAGCCGTCACATCTCTTCTCAAAGATAAGCCGCCACCATTCCAACAAGCTTGTTTCTGCTGCATTTTACAGTTTCAGCTTATTTCCTTATTGAATAGAAAACCAATTTTACTGTATCTCTGTTATTTTGTGTTAAGCACCT
>SNQJ01S0167297.1:4060-20894 GCA_010110895.2 Picea sitchensis | reverse complement strand
TATATATTTTAGATTTATATATATATATATATGAAATTTTTATTTTTTAGTTTTCTTTAGTTTAATTTTTTTTTAATTGTTTAATTTGGGTTTTGAATATATATTTTTTAATGTGATTTTTTTTCATTTAAAAAAAAATTGCAAAGATTTTTTTCTTTTTGTTTATTTATTTTTCATTGTAAATTTAAGAAAAAAAAGTTAGTAAATAAATTTTAAAGTGGTCATTTTGAAAGTTGGTAAATAAATTTTAAAGTGACCATTTTGTATCCAATATTGGGTGTTTTTTTTGCATAGGGATCTATTGTCAAAACAACTGTTTCAATTAGGTCGTAATGAGCCATAATTTTAACATTTAGAAAAACATTTTGCTTTATTAGAGTCATTTTTTTTATTTAGGTGTTAATTTTAAGGTTTTCCTTGAGCTACTAAATGAGTTTTGAAGGTCGTGGTTGAAAAATGTTGTAATTTAAGCCATGCAAAAATATGAGTTTTTTGGGTTAGAGTTCTTTCAGTGTCCAAAACTTTGTTAGTCCCTATTATTTTATATTTTACATTATTTTTCTTTATTTGTGATTTAAAATAAAACATAAAAAAATGGGTTCGAGGGTTTTGCCTCTATTTTACAAGTTAATGGTGGATTTGTTTTAGGGTTTTACATCAACGAATATGGCTAATTCGACCAACCAAGGGGCACATATTTTTGCACCATGGATGCATGTCCAAAGGAGTTTTCACCTCTCTTGTTATGCAAGTTTGTGATTTTCTTCAACTTGCACAATGTTCTTTCTGGTTTTTTTGGAGCACTAGTGCTCCCAGTTTGTTTGGGAGCACTAGTGCTCCATTTTTGTCTTGGAGCTCTGGAGCTACTTCTTTGGTCTGAGAGCATCTATTTTCCACTTTGTACATATTACCTCTAGTGGATGAGCAGTTTCAAAGAGTTTTCATCAAATATTTTTCATGTAACGATTGAGTGGTTTTGTATTTGTAAGAGATCTACTCATTAATTGACTTGATTAATTTGAGAGTCATTGTGGTTTTGTAGTTGCAAGATATCTACTAATTAATTAGCTTGATTAGTTTGATAGTCATTGCGGTTTTGTATGAGTGGTTTCACTACCATTGCTATCTTATAAAGATTAACATTTCAATATTAGTTATTCTACATTTTCTTAATATTATTCTTATATTTGTTTATAATGTCTTGTTTCATATGCTTCTAACTACAATATTTTATTTCAAATAGTTAAAATTATAATTTGATATAATTGAAATTAAAATTTCATATTCTACAAGCATTTTTAATTCTTTAATTGTAAATTAGAGATTCATTAATAAAGATGGATAGAACTAATACTTTTAGTATTGAAAATAAAATTTATGTTATCACTACATTTTATTGATAATGCATTTATTAAATTCAATCAGTCAATATCATAAAAATTAGTCAATACAAAACAAAGTCATTGATAATGCATTTATTAAATTCAATCAATCAATATCATAAAAATTAGTCAATACAAAACAAAGTCATGAAATGATTAGAAATATTAATAAATTTTTAAGTATAAATATTTTTTTGATAATAAATTAATAATTGGTTTATTATTTGATATCACTAGTGCTAAATTTTAGCACTAGAGTATTAGTTCTACTTTTTGATCTTGGAGCATCCATCAATGCTTTATTTTGGTGTGGGTGCTACCAATGATCCTAATAAGTATGGGTTTGTTAGTGCTCCTATAAGCTATGGGAAAATCGATGCTCCTCTTAGTTGTATGGGCACACCAATGCACAATTTGATCTTGGTGCATCGATGTTCAAATGGTTTTGGAACACTGGTGAGTCAATGATTTTGGAGCAATAGTGCTTTCTAATATATATCATGTATTGATGCATATCCATAGGGGGGTAGGGTATGTATACCTCTGTAGACTTTAGCATTCAAATGCCTGTGTGAAGGGGGTCCCTCGTCCCACAAACAAAGGGGTCTCATACACCAATTTGGTGTTTGGCTTGACTGTGACCTTAAAATTAGATTATTGTTTATTATTATTATTAAATAGGTGTGTACTATTATTCCTTACTATTTTAAGCACACCGAAAAAGAACCTATGTTAAAACCTCCAGCCATCTTGTTGAGCGCTCAACACACCCTAAACGTTTTTTTTGAAGTATCTTCTCTTTTGGGTACCACTTGTTTACTTTTTCTTCTTGTTTTTGAATCAAGTCCATTGTGTAGAGATTATTAAGTTTTGTCTCCATGTCTCATCATCGATCATGTTCGGATTTGTTTTGAACCTGTCAAATTGAAACCTTTTCTCTAAAAAAAAATCGGCGTTTTAACTAAAAATTCATAGCTAAAATGATGACCCACGCACCTATGATTGACGATCGGCGAAATCCGAACAAGAAAATGACCACGTAGTAACATTAATCGTCGATCCCCGATGCATCATAGACATAAGAAAAAAATGAAGGAGATCCGCGCCGATCGTTTGCGTAGAAGTTTCAGGAAATTGTTGATATCCCATCAACGACTATGAATTTTGAAAGGGTAAGACACTAACATGGGCCATAATGTACCTCCATTCACCGATTGTCAATGCATTTTTCGGATTCGGGGAAACCCCAAAGTTTTAAATCGTGGAAATTTTCGCGTTGACACATCATTGACTCATCTTCGACATCGACAAGTTTCGAGGGGGTAATATGGGAACACTTGTTTCAACATCTCACCGATCGTCGATCCTTGATACTTTTTCGGCATTGGTAGGTTAGGAATTGTTTGTTAAAACACTTATCTAACAAAAATCCCCGATTTTGAATAAAATCTTAAACAAAGAAGCCAATTTCAAACGCCACGTGTCTTTGCCGCGTAGGAATTTCGTACGGCCTAGTTTCTTCCCGACTCACCTTAGGTTTCCCCGTGTCCTAGTCGCACATCCATATCATCATTTCCACATCAACGCTGTACGACACGAGTGGATTGACATCATAGCTTTTTCCAAGAGTTATCAACAAACATTGTCTAAAGAAAAGCATTGACTCCCAATTTACCCATTTAAATTAGCAGAATGATGGGACGTATTCAACACAAAATAAGATCAGATTCTGTCATTTAATAGTACAATTAATGTTTCGCTCCACATATGTTTCTACCCTGTGCATCGATCGAGTAACGAGAATTTGAAATCGTCGATGAACCACAATATAGCCCTCTCCTGCGCCCCCAACCTACGACTGCATTTAATCTCGAGCATAATGCGGATCTGGTGACAGATTTTGTAAAACCGCACTTACACCCTGAATTGAATAATTGATGCGACAAGGTAAGTATTCTATGTGATTAAATTTCTAAGAAATATTCAAACCCCAACATTTTGTACACAAGTTTCTCATTTCCAGAGCACGAAGAAGCGAAAAGAGCATCTCAAGAGTGGCACTCAATTATTAGAATTTCCAAACCAAGTTAAGCTAGCGCGAATAAGAGGTATGTGTTAATTTTTATCAGTTCAGTGGTCACATTTTATTTATATATCAGTATCCTCTCTACAAGAAAGTGTCTAACTCTTCTCTCCCTACAGGAAAATGCCTCCAAGGAAGCCAACAACCAGGCGCTCGCGAAGGGCACAAAATTTGAAGGAAGCAAAGGTCAGTGAAGGATCTTCTCCCGACACTGCGAGGCAGTTATAATTTGTTAGTAAAGTGGAATCAGTCATCAAAACATCAACTAAGAAGGAATCTTCCCAGCCCCTGCATTTGGTGACACAGAGGTGAGCACTGGGTCAAAGATAATGCTCCCGCAGTGGGAAGATTTGTTCAACAGGATTAACCGGGAAGATTACCCAGAATTTATTCCCCACAGTGACCTGGATATAAGGATGCTCGACGATCAGGTTTTTCTGAACATCTGACAGTCATGCCTGCATATGGTATCCTACCGAACCTGGGTCTTACCCTGTATTGAGACCCTGGGGTGGATAATCGATCATACAGACACAATGAAGTGTCTGTTTAATGATGAGAATGGTGAAAGCGTCAGTGTTTTTCTCCCGACAGAAGTCCAAAAATATTACAAGCTCAGGGACCCGGAGGAGTGGTTAAACACAAATTTCGCAGTGAAATTCTATGTGTTCCACAACATCAGTCGACTGATGGCCTCTTGGTGGAAAGAAGACAAAAAATTCACAAACCGGCGAAACGATTGGTATGGGAAAACAAATCTGAGGGATCCATACATCTATTTGATGGATCTAATATGCCGATTATACAAAGATAGAGATTGCGCTAAGTTTTCAGAGGCATGGATGCCCCTGGAATACACTGTGGCCATCTCCGGGAGCATCTTCAACTAGGGAGAAATCATCTCTAAACAATTGAGCACCAACATATTGCAGGCCCAAACACCTACGGAGGGAGAAACACACACTTTTTACATGGCGTTGTACCTACTGGACGTAATCTGCACAAGGAATGTTTTCGTAGGCATGAATCTGAGCTGGCATGTCGTCAAGCTACCTGTACATGTCTACTTCAACTTTATATGGGACAAAAGGTACAAAAAATCTTATAATCTTATCTGTGATGAATTCATAGCTCAGGTATATTTTATTATTTTCAAGAAAGAATGCCCAAGACTATCGGTAGTGGCCAAGAAAATGATCTCAAAAGTTGGCCACTCGTACCTAGATCAACTTGTTATGGGAGAAATTTGTTACCAAGCGATCCTATAGGGCTATAATGCCACTTTGGTTAAGGACAAGAAGTGAGCGTTCATACCCTATGGTTTCCATATGGGGTTTTACATGGTTAAGAATACTGTGCATGCTAAAAAAGAGGGTCTGAGCTAGTTGGAATACATATTCCCCACAGGTCGATTCTGAAAACAAGACCCTAGAGGCCTAGTACTTCAACATGCATCACAAGTCTCTTCCTGTTGGCCATACGCACATGATAAATTCGAAGACAAAATCTTTACAGAATGTGCTCGGGACTGGGAGGAGGTGTTGCAGAGGAGAGCTAACCCAAATATGACCAGATTTAAAGCAATGAGTATGGAAGAGCAGGTCGAGACTATAGAACAATCAGCTCAGGAAGCCCTCAGAGTTAGAGATGAAAGCAGAGCAATCGAAGCGACATAGGCATAGAGAAGAGGAATGTTGTTACTGGAAGAAGCTCAAAGAGTCATAGAAAGATTGCAATATGACCCCATGCTTGACCCTCTGATAAAACCCTTAAGGGTCACCTCGATTGACACAACAAATTCTGAAGGAAAGAAAATCGGCTCAGAAACAATTCTACTGGAGGGAACCACTGATCCATAAAATCCCAAAGTTTTGTGACCACAAGCCAGATCACTGGTAATTATTCCAGCCCAATAGGAGATTCAAAGAACATTAGGTGAAGCAAGTGTGCCTAACACCCTCTTTGATTTGATTACCATATACGATGATGAAGAGAGCTCAAAGGTCTCGCTTATAACTTCAATACCAATCACAGAGGAGAAAGAAATAGGGGTAACATCTGCTCCAACTCCCGATGCATCGATTCCAAAACCTCTGCAGGGTGACCATGAGGACGAGAGTACCCTAGACAATGAATTTCTCGACCTATTGGGGAATCCGAAAGACGGCTCCAAGGATGAGCTAGGATATGGTGAACATGAAGAAGAATTGCATTAGCTAGAGATCGACACCTCAACAGGCGATCAACAAGTTAGTATTGAGCATGTGACTATGTCAACATTTAAGGTCGATACTCCACCAACTGACAAACACCAGTCGGAGGACAAGTCATTAGAACATACAAACGTTTCCTCTATCAAAGTAGTACAAGATCCGGTCCTAGAACAAATATATATGACAGGTATCTTGGGAAACACTGTGACCTGGGGAGGCCAACAAATCCTTGAGCTCGTGGATGAGGTCACCGATATAAAGGTGATTGCTTATGATAGAAAGAGGAAATCCATAATGAGGAGGAAAACCAAGAAAAGGAGGCTCACACTAGATAACACGATTCTCATCACCACCGAAGAAAATTTTCTCAACACAAAAAATGCGAAGATAACTGAGCTAATCGACACAGGAATGTATATCATTGATGCCATGCTAGACCGAGAAAAACGAGACGAAAAGGAGCTAGCCGCCGCAAAGAAGGAGCTAGATCATATGCGTCATCTAGAGAAATATTATCAGGACTCAACACAAGCAATAGTATTGCTGAAGAGTGAATTCCGAGAAGCATTTGCACAATTCATGAGCGAGAGACATATCTTCACTGCATGCATAGCCGATCTTCAAGAAGACACTCTCATGGCTCTAGAAACCTATAAAAATGTGGAGAGACGGTATGAAAAGGCATACCAACCTGTAGAACGAATCGATTATATCAGTGAAGTACAGAAGGGCTGAGACATGAAGAATCATGGCATCCGAGTGTTGATGCATAGCAACATCTCTCGAATCAGGAAGGCAACCAAATACTGAGTAAGTATGGCCCATGAACCTTAGCGAAAGATACAGGAAAGGTGGGTTGAGTGCAAGAAAAGATTGGAGAAGATTAGTCGAAAGATGAAAGACATCGGTCATCTAGAGTTTGGCTCACCCAATGACTTTGTCGACTTGCATGACATAGTCCAATGACATGCATAACATGAATCAACATGGGAAGTGGAGATCACACAAGTGGCGAGCATGACACTAGGTCATGTTAGGAAGTTTATGGAACACTCGATCAAGGCTTGCACAACACTGCAATGTTTAAGTGCCAAAGTGATCAAATATAAAGAACATGAAATAGAGATGAAGGAAATCCTTTCATCCCCGATGGACCAACAAAGATTCTTGTATGATAACACATGCGAGGATATCTTCGTCAAGTGGTCAGAGTACGAGAAGAATCATCCAGTCTAGTAGAACCACTAGACGATCGCAAGAGAACAAAGAGATCAAGCGCCACATGTCACTCTTTTGTTTTACTTAACACAAACTTTTAGTAGCTATTTTAGGTTAGTGATTCTTTATAAATAGGAGGATCGACCTTTTGGGAAAGGGTCGATGGTTTTGGGAAAAGACCCTCTTTTTGAGAATTGTAAAGAACTATTTCTAAGCAACTTTAATTAAGAAGTTATGTTTAGAGCCATAGACAAAATTTTGTTTTCATCAAAGGCGTTATGTGATTGGATTGAGGAGGAACTACTTCCATATTTTAATTCAGTCGTTGATGTTGTAACGAGTAAGAGTTTCTAAATCTATTGATATGCTACCTTTTTCAATACGTTAATAGTTCTTTTGTTCTAAATGACGAAAAGCGAATCGTTGTGTTAATATGTGATTGATGGTAGAGCTAAGGAAACTATTTTTCTTGCACTTATCTTATTGCATGCATATTTTCTTTCCATAATTGTATCTCAGTCAGTGTTGAAATACCAACAAGTTAACATATTATTACTAGACTTATAATAGGTGTGAATATCGTTGTCTGCACGCTAGAGCACAAGGGTTATCCCATGCTCAACATTCTTCAACAATTAATATTTCCCTCTATCAGTTGGTTTATACCATCATACCTTACTTCATCAGACTCATCTAGTAACAGAAAAAACAAAAAGAGAAACATTTAACCTGAAGGAGGAAATTTCACAGAAAGATATCATATCAATCACCAAATAAATCCCATCGGTAAATCGGCTAGATCGAAAGATCTGGAGAACCATTCCACCTATCAAACACTGCAGAGTCTAATTGGGCCTCTAAGGCGGGTTTGGTTCTGACTGTTGAGTCAAAGGATCTCGGACCCCTCAACACATCTATAATGATTAGTTATAGTACACATTCAGTAAACCTCGTTTTATCATTGGCAGAGTTTTTCATAATTTTTTATTGATAATTTTGTGCAATCTTGTAACACTAAAAACCTTTTCTAAAAAATTCACTAATTGGTATTTTCGTTATAGTGAACTAGCCTTATATAAACCTATAAATTATTTTGTTGTTAATAGTACATCGAGAACAACACCTAGGGAGATCAATATTATGTACCAAGAAATTGGGTGGTACAACTAAGGGTAATGTTTATCCCCCTTAGTTGGTGCTATGAAAGATTCATTCGAGTATGATTATTGGAAATACTTAGGTATATCAGAAAGCTATAACATTGTTGATCTTTAAGACTATTCAAAGTCTTGGAGATAACATTACAAGGATACATTCTTCTTTAATTTTAGAGAGGTGGTACTCATATTTTATAAATATAATACAAAAATACAGATAATTCCTGAGAAAGGACCATGCTTTTTCAAACATAAATATTCATAATGGTAACTATTATACACGGTCACTGTAAAAGCGTAAAATGAAGAATCTCACAATGCATAATTTCCATCGTAACATAAAGTAAATTAAGACATATCATTTGGCAAGATGAGATTTAAGGATCACATATGCATATAAATTAACATATTTCAATTAAAACTCATAAGGGATTTGATAGACACACACTTGAAATCTCATGCTTAAAACTCAAATTCTGAGAAAATACAAGCTATGTTCCCTGAATAGTTCTTCGGGAACTTAAATATGAAAATGTTTAAAAAGAGTTTATAATATTTGGAAAATGAAATGTGTTCGTCTTAATGGACTAGGATGGGGCTCTCATGGACCATATAATATATGAAAATACCTAGAATAAAAGAGAATACATAGTTAGGAATCGACCTTTGATATTCACATATTATGAAAATGAAAGGTTTGATGGCTGTTAACTGAGAGGAATAGAAGAAGTTAAAAGCTTAATGAAATGGTTACTCTCCTTACTATGCTAGAAAAACCTCCCTCATTTACTTGATGAAGTTTTCTTTATATATTTTTTAGATGGAGGTACCCTGATAGCTGTAAATACTTCTTGAGACTCAAGATTGACTATTCAGACCAAAGCATTCGATTGTTCGATATAATCTCACAATGGTGTGATTGCTAACTCGTGCTTGATATTGAGATCGAACAAATCATCCTCAATATCCTTTAATTCAAAACCTAACTGATGGATTATATTTTATTGATCTTCATTTTTGTTAACATAGTGGATTAACCACTTTTCAACTTCTTCTTGTAAAAATTACGTTAGGTTGTTAAATTCATTGGCCCATGAAATTTTGAGAGCATCCAATTGTTCTTGCATTCAATCCTTTATAAGCAATATAATGTCCATTATTAAATGTGGACCCTCCAACCCCTTTTCTACATCAAGAATTTTGAAAAATAAGTCACTTCTTTTTTAATTAATGGTGTCACATTAATTAGAAATCATTTCTTGTAACCATTTAAATCTTCTTGACTAGCATGCATATTTTTGTTTGAGTCAAACTTTTGATGGAGGATTTTTTTCCCTCCTGTGAGCATCACTCATAATTGATATATTCTAGCACTAAAAGTGATGACAACTTCCTTGTAGAAATATTCATCATTTTCTAAGTCTTTTTGAAGATATTCTTTAAGATTTAGAATTCTTGCAGAAATACTAGTTGAACTAGTTGATTCCTAGTTTCCAAGGATTAGAGTAACCCTTTTGTTTATGTTGTCTAGAATATATTTATTGATGGTTGTTAGTAAACTTGAAGATCCTTTTATTTTTGAGCTTGATTCAGTTGCATCTTTAGACATATCAATCGGCCTAAGAGTAGATATCAATTCAACAAATAAGGGATTAGGAATAAAAGTATCTTCTAATTCCTTTATTCTTTTCTTCGGAATCAAATTCTCCTTTTCTTGTTAACTAATGGAATACTTCTGAGAATCCCTCGTGACCGGATGGAACTCTAGAAATTTAGAGGGTTTTACCCCTACGACGTCTATTTTAGAGTTCCATTTCTCTACGACGTTTTTGTTCTTCAGGTTGACCATTTTGATTTGTAATTTTTTGGAACTTTGATTAAATGAAACATGATGAAAAGTAATAGATTCTTCTTCAAAAACTTTTGGATTGTCAGAAGAAAACTCATCAACTATTGTTATGCTTTCAATTAACTGTTTTTCTACTCAACCAGGCACTCCAACAATAATATCAACCTCGATTTCTTTAGCACTGATTTCACATTCTTGAACCCCTTGGTTTTCTTTTTCAACAATATCCTTTTTCCTTTTTGAGCTTCTTGTGCCCACAAAAAATCCACCATATTTTTGAACAAAATGAAGGGGGGGCCTATTAAACTTTGAAACTACTTACTTTTTTACTCTATTTTTAAAACTTGACTTGAGGTTATATGATTGTATAGTTTACTATTTTGTTTTGATGATTATTTTTGTATTTCTCATTTTCCTCTAGTTTGTTTGTTTTGGTGTTGGGTTGGATATGTAAGTTTTGATCTTTTTCTCTTTTGACTTCATTTCTTTATTACATTTATGATGTGTTATGGTCGATAATCTACTTACTCAAACTCCATTGTAAAACACACATACACACTAGTTCATCTTGACGAGTTAGAAATCATAAAATTTTGATTCACTCAATTTCATCATTTCTCAGTTTTGAGGTCACCATCATATTCTACTCGTCGAGAGATTTCTGACGATATAAATTTTTTCTCATTTTGAGTTTGGAACACAAATTTATGGCCCTCTGAAGTTTTGTAATATCGATGTGTTTTTGGTGATGTGGCATATGACATGTTACCTGGATGTACATGGAAAGTGATCTCTCATTATTATAGGGAAGATGATGTGGCAGATGATCTAGCATGTTGATAGAGCAGTTGATGTATCTTGATGACCGGGCATGTGACGTGGCAAGTCATTGCATATGGATCTCGTGAATAAGTTGGTTGAAGTGTTATTGGTTCTCCCACATACCCGGATGTTGGATGGTGTCCCAGATCTTGGATATATTTGGATCTGGATTCTTTTGGGTGTCCTAGATCTTGGATATATCCATATCTATATGTCTATGGATGGGTTAGATGCTAGATGATCTTAGTTGATGTATCTTGATGACCGGGCAGGTGACGTGGCAAGTCATTGCATCTGGATCTCGTGAATAAGTTGGTTGAAGTGTTATTGGTTCTCCCACATACTCGGATGTTGGATGGTGTCCCAGATCTTGGATATATTTGGATCTGGATTCTTTTGGGTGTCCTAGATCTTGGATATATCCATATCTATATGTCTATGGATGGGTTAGATGCTAGATGATCTTGGATGAGCCTAGATACCCTGGATGAAGGGAGACATCAAATATGTTTTTCCCCATATTTTTAGGAATCTTAGATTTTTAGGGGGTCTTGGGTATATCTGGATCCAAAAGGTCTCATATAATATTGGATATGTTTTTGAACCATATATGTTTTTCCCTAGATTTTTAGAATTTTTGAGGGATCATTTAGGATATCCAAATATCTAGGCATCCATATTTTTCATGCTTGTGACATTTTTCGTTCTCTCGAATGTCCCAAATTTTTGGGGTCCCAGAGATGTATGTTTTTCCCTAGATTTTTAGAATTTTTGAGGGATCGTTTAAGATATCCAAATATCTAGGCATCCATATTTTTCATGCTTGTGACATTTTTCGTTCTCTCGAATGTCCCAAATTTTTGGGGTCCCAGAGATGTATGCACGTGTGGACAAAAAATTAGTGTGGGCTCAACATCCCATTATTCCTATAACTTTTCATATAATTTGGTATGGGAGGCACAAAAGGTATAAACACTTCCTTATTCGTTCTCACAATGCATGTGGGATAAGGAATAAACCCACATATCAACAATCCATATTTATTTTGAAAACAAAATCAATGGCTGTTGAGTGTTATCTTTCGAAAGTCATATCTCGAGGTTTAGAAGGACAAATTAAGAAAAAATAGCTCGTTGGAAAGCTGGGAATATGATGAACATTTTGGGAAAGTTATTTTGGCTAGATCAATGATAAAAATGCCCCCCAAAAATCCATAGAAAGATCCACGAATTTGATTAAAATAAAAGAAAAGCAACAATATTACAAGAAGAAATTGAGGAAAAGGTTAAACTTAATAGCTCAAATTTATTATTTGAATTCGTCTTGTGTAATTATATTTATAAATTGGAATTCGTCTTGTGTAATTATATTTATAAATTGATTTGACGTTGAAATTTTGTTTGATTAGATTTATTTCATTTAAGTTTTTAATAATGTTTTTTTTTTCTTTTAATTATGTTTTATATATTTTAATTTGTACATGAATCACATGCATAACAATTTTTGATTTTTTATTGAGTTGGAGACTATTCACTGAAAAGGATATGATCTATAATTTCTCAAAAAGATATTCTCCAGTGATTATGGGAAAGAAGAATCAAAACCTTGGATGGAAAAATAATTGGTTGTAACTGTGTAACAGAAGGAAGGAATAATGAAGTCATCTTAGGTGATTATAAAAGCAATTATTTTCAATAAGTAGGGGTTGGAATTTTTTTCTAGGAGGCTAAGACTTCTGAATTTATGCTTGTATATTTCTATCAAGCTGAGAGGAAGGAAAAGTACGGGATCCTTTGAATCTCTCTTGTGCATTTTTTTTCAGGGGAAAGAGAAGGATTTTGTTTGGTGTGTAGAGTTCTTGTTATCATGAATTCTAAACATTAGGAATTCTTGGCAAAGGTTGGAATATTTGTAATCAAAATGTATATTTTTATCAATTAGATTTTAATTTTGAAGACCTTTTATAGTTAGAAAATCTAGGACCAGAACCTAGACCCTTTTTTAAAGTTTTAGTAAAGGATCAAAGACTCAATGGTTGTAAATCTTGCTATAATAGTTGTGTATTTCTACTAGTGAAATAATATTGGTTTTAAGCCAAATTTTATTGAGAATTTTTTGTTGTGGATTTGCATCTTTCACAATGCATTCTTGTTAGTGTTTGATTTACATTTTGCATCTAAGAAGTTTGGAAATTATTTCTTGTTTTCTATAATTTCTTAATAAAAGTAATCAGATATAGAGTACATTTTCTATTCATTCAAATAACTATTTATTTGAAGGGATTAAGATATTGTATTTGAGCTTAACGATTACCCCATTTAGTCAACTATTTCCTATGTTTGGTAATCATTCTTCTTCTATGTCTGAAGTTATTCTCAATATGCTCATAGATATTTAGGATGTATTAGTTATAGGATTTCTTTTTGCATAATTAATATGATTGCATTTATAATTTAGGAAAGTTTTAAGAAAAGTCTCATTTGAAGGAGAAATCTAATTGTTGGAAAACCTGCCTAATTAGGGATTTGATTGGGTGATGATCCCCTATTGCACGAAATAATTTTTCTGCCCATCAACAACTAGTGCTAGAAGGAGGGAAGATGACAATATGACCCCATGGATCCATTCATTTTAATGTTTATTTTTTATTTTTAGTGTATTCTTCCCAAACCCTTATATGGAGATGTATTTTTGGTTTTGTATCATGAAGCACTCCTTTAAATATAGTTAATATCTTCATGGTGAGTGTGAAATTTTTGCATATGAACATGTCTTTCTGTTGATTTAATTTTTTTTTTCTTTGAAAATTATTAATGAGGGTGTTATTCCCTCTCACTTTCAAAGGCCAGGTTAAAATTTGGTGTGAGACCTTACCGACTGCCTCTATTCACACATGGGAACAATTTGTAAGTAAATTCTTAAATTATTTTCAAAATTATGACTATGAGTTATGTACAGATGTAGAATATCTTCGAACAACACAATGTGAATCAATGGAAGACTTTTTAATAAGGTATTTCCATATTTACTTTAGATTTCCTCCAAAGGATGCACCTTTTGGACCTAAAGTTCATTGGTTTTTACATATTGTTTCTCTTCCCGATCAACAAGATCAACCCATGGTTGATGAATTTGAATCATTTATTAATACTTACTCACATGTTGATTTATATTCAAAATTTAATGATGCAGATGTTTTGGTTGAACCAAATATGATAGGAACTTTCTTCACTCTAGGTAACATTGCTTAGGAAGAACATGTAATTTCAGATGAAGTACATGTGACTTCTAATAATCTTCCCTCACTAGTTTTTCTCGTTGATAAAGAAAAAACCTCTTGTGTTGTAAATTTGAACACATATATCTATGAGGTTGACAGATATGAAAAACAACAGGAAGTAATTCCTATTGATATTGAGGAACTCCAAGATCAAATAATAGTTATATAATTGATTCTCATTCTTTTACCTTGTCTTTCTCATCAAACGAGAACATCACAGAGGAAGAGTCTTTGGATAGAGATGAAAAAATCTATTGTATTTTCAAAAATTTAACAACCACCTTAGAAATGGAAGAAAAGATGACCACCAAAGAGGCTGGCTTTGAAAATTATTCCTTTGATAGAGAGGCATTTCATTATCTAACATCTTCCACTTGTTTTTCTTTGTACCCTGATATGTTCGATGGCTATCCTATGCAAGTGATTATTTTAGAACTTTATTCTACATGGCTAGACTCCGATAAGGTACATGATGGAAATGGTTTACATGTAAGAGATGGATAACATGCAATATTTTCCCATTAACCTTTTAGTTTCCTGCCTTATCAACCTTTTGCATGGGAAGAAGGAATTGTTGTAGAAAATATATTTTATACTATGTTTTCTTTAAATTCAACTGTATTTATAATTAATGGAGAGTGTAGTTGTTCTAATAATCAACTGATTGAGATTGTGGCTAAGAAATGTGATGGAACAAATGATATTAATAAACACCATTTAAGTATTAATAATATATTTTCTTTAATGGTGAAGGATTATGAATTTACATTTTCTATTCACTGTAATTCTTCTCAGTTTTCTAGTTATCTGGAACATCAACCTAAGGAAACTTGTTTGGATGAGGAGGATTTCGGTTCCAACCAATGGTTATGTTACATCCTCATTCTCTTACCTCAAAAATCATTGGTGTTTTCATCACTAAGGATCTCCCACACACTACCATTTATGAAACATTTGTACATACTTCTCATCAGGTATGCCAATAAAGTTTGAATTCCCTCCAATAGTTTTATGGTTTTCATTTTAATTTTTATGATAGAATTGAAGTTTGGTTGGAGGAATATGTTGGAATATGATTTCCATTATACCAAAAACCACAGGCATTAGTCTCCACCACAATCATCAGAGTTAGGATCCATGAGAGGGGATTAACCCATGTCACAAAACTCGCGGTAAGAACTGAACCCAATGTCCAACAATCACCCCTTAGTGTGTGCCAAGCGAGTTTCAAATTCGAGACATGTCGCTCTGATACCATTTGTTGGAATACAATTGTTGTTAGACCAAAACCTATAGGAATTAGTCTCCGCCACAATCACCAGAGTTAGGATCCACGAGAGGGGGTCAACCCATGTCGCAAAACTTGTAGGAAGCGATGAACCCAATGTCCAACAAAATCTTACTTTTCTTGTTTCCCATGAAGAATGATGCTGTCATATTTCATATGTTGGATAGAATGGCTACATTGGAATTTTGATTTTACCTAGTTCATTTTCAGCCATAGTAGTGTAGTGTATGAGTAGAGTATATTAGATTAGTTTGTTTTCTCTGCCCAATTATTTACTATAGGTTTAAGTTTTGGTTTTCAATAAGTTCAACTATTAAGGAAAGAATGAAATATCTGATATATGTTGAGAAAAGAAAAAAAATCACTTTATTTCCTAGCTACTAGAATCATTTAATGTTTATTTCAATTTTATTTTTCTTCATTTGATTATGAATCATCTCATCTTTATTCTAGTTAAATATCTTTATCAGTTATGGTTTTTAATAAAAAAAATATGTTGGATGAATATAGTAAAATGTAATGTCCCTAATCCGAAACCCTTTGTAATTGTACATATAGGTTGGTGAGTCGTTGGTACCAATTGTAAATGTAAATGTACATATAGGTTGGTGAGCCATTGGCACCAAGTTTTGTTTTTGCGCGCACCTGAGTAGTGCACGAGAATTGTTATCAAAGAAAGGGAGCACACATTTCATAGTGATGCATTCACCTAGGTAAGTGTGCATGGTTGCACATCAAAGGAAGGTTGCACACATTTCATAGTGTTGCATGCACTTTAGAAAGTGTGCGAGGATTACCTGGAAGTGCACATCGAGTTGAGTTACACACACACACACATATGGATGTATATGTATTTGAGGCCAGAGAGCATGTGTGGTTATGAGGCCGGTGAGCCGGGATGCAAATAGGTCAGTGTGCATATCCTTGTAAAATGTAATCATACTCAAATTATTAACAGTATCACATCATTGCGTGCAGAAAAATCAGAAGAAAAGAGACAGGGGGCTATGTTATCGGATAAATCGGTAGGTGTGGACACTAACTGATCTCCCTAGATCCACCTAGATCTAGAACAAAACACACCAAAACATGACGCTTTCCTTAAGTTTTAGATATTGAATTTACTAACTAAAGAAGGATATGTGACATATCGTTTAAACGTCGCTTCCTCTCGCCATCGCCATCCTAGCTTCATTCCAACGCTCATACAATGATGAACTTGCAAAAGAACGCAACCAACCAAAGTGATAGTAATAGCATAAACTCAATATAAACCTATGTATGTGATCAATGAATCATACAATAAAACACAACAAGCTTTATAGGAAAGAATCGTATTACTGTATCATATTAAATCTGAAAGAGAGATTACAACCATGGCCTTGATGTCGTAAGGTCCCTTCCAATTGTCCTTCGTTCCCCACACACTTCTTGCTCCAAGGATTTTGAGACCATGGATCTGATAGCTACTCACAATCTATCTTGACAAAGCAAATCTCAAAGCCACTCTAACCAAGCTAACAATCCCAAGCCAAAAACAAC
>SNQJ01S0167296.1:0-11503 GCA_010110895.2 Picea sitchensis | reverse complement strand
TGTAGTATCCAACTGAAATATGAATTCTTAATCCAAACACAAAATGGAATCTTCAACAAAGCTGCCCATCATCTTCATTGTTCTCTTTGTGAATCATGGCATAGCCTGCATGGTTTTGTACAAATCATACGACATGAATCACTATGTTTTGCTTGTTATTACATGTATCCAAGCCATAGGCAAAATAAAATAAAAAACCTGCAATCATATTTGAACACTGTTCGCCTATATCTCTGTCATTGGGGGCGAGGGAAACTTCCCCCTTCCTCTATATGGTTTATTAGGTTTCCCAATGGAGATCTTGGGACAAGTGTTGCATGCCTCAGGAGTCTTCATATTCTTTTCTCTCTTGATTCTTCTTCTGCGAGTAAAGATCATTATGAAGATATAGTACAAAGACATTGAAATATGCATTAAGAAAATTAATTTGATTTCACGTTAGAGAGTTGGAACTAAATACAATCATACCTATCCCGTGGGTGGTGGAAAACAAAACCACAAGCGTTCAAGCTTCTGTTGTGACGGGTAAACCCACAAATGGAAAAACAAATACTGGTGCGAAGGAGCATATAAGTCAGGCCATTACAGTACTGCACCCATCATTGACTTTGCTCAATGTGCTGCTGCGCGCCCAATATTTCCAGGTTGTATTAATTCCATACTTATCTCTCTGAAATTTTATCCGTTTGATGGCAACAACTAGGCCGCTTGAGAGGATTCCTCTGTAAACCATTCTGAGGCGGCACCTCTTGACTATTTTTCGGTGGTTCAAATTCCATCAGCGATGTCGTTCTAATTCCCGCGAGACTGTCTGAAGGTGCGTAACAAAAGAAGTTGGTAAATCTCTCTGCAATGCTCAGTGTTTTGTTTCAAATTTTCCAATGAAACAAAACATAGGCTGGGCAGGATTACAAATTCAAAATCTGAATTTGAATGAGCATGATCCTTGGCGCCTTTACTAAATTCAAAATTGAAAATTCAAACGAACATTGCATTAAGTCAATGTATCATAAATCGTAAGGTCGATGTACAAAGAAGAACGTGGAAAACAAGGCACTGGCGCGGATGGCAGAGATTGCCAGCTAAGCGCGACGCGGACTTCAGATTTCGAGGTTGGCGACGGCGGGATGGTCATGCCCCATGGCAGCATGGATGGGTAGCCAGCGGATAGAGTCGCAACAGGTTGGAGTCAGGGGGCGCACAGAGCGAACGGAAACAGAAATGGTGGTAGGCCACCTTTTGGGTTTTCCGAGTGGTCGGAGATTAGACGTTCTCCGTCGATCGAAATCCCAAAAGGTAGCGTAGTTAGCTTACTCTGTAATGTGTTAATATAGTTCAACACGCCAACTCCAAACAAAATGGGTTCCTTAAAGGCCAGGGATCACCTGAGGAGGGAAGTGTCACTAAAATAGCTCTAGCGCTAAAACTGCTATTTTATCTGTGGATTATCGGCATTTCCCAACTGGTTTCCCGTGAAAGAAGGTCGGTAAATGGTAAAGCCGGGAATTTGTAATAAGAATAAATAGGGTCAGAACTAGTTTACTTTCCGCCTCTCACCTCGCATCGTGCCAGATGTGTCACGATCCGGCAAAAATGCTACAGATCGGACGGTCAAAGACGCTTCCTCGTCCACCGACCACCTATCTTCCTTGACTGGCTTTCCGTTCGCGGACTACCTATCCCCATAACTGACACAAAAATGCACGGACGTCGGGAAGAAAGGGACTACCAAATTTAGTTGAGTGACCCACCCTTAAATCTCATGTAAAATTATACATGACCGTCATTTGGTCCATGTTGGCCTCCCTACTAAAATTATACATGACCGTCATTTGGTCCAAGTTGGACCCCTTTGGCCTTATTATACTCCACATGTATATAGTTGATTACGATATTTGACTTTAGTGTTGATCTACGGTATAATTTATATTTTTTTAATTTAATCAACAACCCTCTTTGTTTTTATGTTCAATGTATCAATTTCACTTTTTATTTTTATTGTAGTAGTTTAAACGTTCTATTTTTTGGGTTGTTTTTTGGTAATTTTTATTTTGTTTGAAATTGGGTGATGAAAGGTTGGATTTGCAGATTTGAGTGGCTAAGTTTTTATAATCCGAGTGTCTTAGAAATTTTTTTTCAGCATGCTGAATCCATTTATGCATTCAAAAATGCAATTTAAACAACAGAAAATAACGATTTTGTCCAAATTTATATCACTGGATTCCAACCAAAAAACTCAAAAAATAGAACGTTTAACCAACACCCTTTTTATTATCTACCACGTGGAACAGGGGGTTAGGATGAGGCACTTTTTAATAGCTTACACGTGAAAAATATTTTAAAATAAGATCAAGTTTTTGGTCATTCGCGTCAACATCATTCGCGTCAACATCATATTTTAAAATAAGAGAGACTAGTTACTTACTGCACATAAAACTTTATGTTGAATCACACAACCCCTTTGCTCTAGACAGAACACCACACGAGATCCGCTACTGTCAGGTTTTCGAGACTCAACCAAGGTTTCACTTGAGGTATTTAGTTCCAATTCCGTCACGAGTTGAGAGGAATAGCACAAAAATCGTTCTATGCACCGAAACCCAATTTTTTTTTAGCTCATTTTCATTGTGGTTTTGGCTTTAAATCCCCATCGTACGGTTTGGTAAATCGTGTCGTTGGAAAACGATTTCCATGTTTTTAGTCACGAAAATCACATTTGCAGCTCAATCGAGTGAAAATTGGAGGTATGATAGTTTGGATCTTCTCAAAGTTTGGAGCAATTAGAAATTCAGTCTCGGTTTTTCCCACCTCTGGCTTCATGCCTTTATCTTCGTGTGGTTTTTCCCACATATAGCTTCATGCAGACTTTATCTTTGAACTTCGTGCATGCTTTAGCTTTGAACTCTAGAGGTGTTAGGTTCAAAGTGCATGCTTTGAACTGTAGGTGTGTTGGGTTCTCACTCTAGGCGTCTCAGTTTCAAGTAACATCAAGGACCAAACCCTGAAATATTTATGGAACGCCAGTGCCCTGAAATACAGGGGATTTATTTCAGCATAAGCGATAATTGCTTGAAATTCCTTCCAATTACCCTGAAATACAGGGGATTTATTTCAGCAGAAGCCATAATTGCTTGAAATTCCTCCATAGTAATTATGGATGCCGAGTTCTGGACCTCTTGTATGACCGCTGCTAAGCGCCAAGCTGCCTTGAACACAGGTACTTCAATTTTTCTCTGCGAAATTGTTGAAATTTCCTTCAATTTTTTCCCTGCATTTTGCAAATTTTCTCAGGGATTCTTACAAGGAATGGAAAAATCAAGGATTTTTTGGTAAGAGGAGAAATCAAAGGAATTTTATGTAATCTTTGGGGAATTTACACAATAACATACCAACCGAACAATATGGCCTCTTGATTGGAACAAGGTATGTGAAAACTGTGAACATTATGGCCTTTTGATTGGAGCAGGGTATCTGAAAACTGTGCTTTCTCAATCATCTCGATCTTATGAGGAGTTATGGAAGGATACACCAATAATATGGGAGGCTCAAGTATTCTTGGGTACAGGGAAATTTTTTCAGTCATTTAAGTTACAAGGTAAATAGCCCATTGGGTTAACTCAACCTATTTGAATGGATTGTTTCAAGGTAAAGTTCGCAGTGAGGTTTGAGCTTGGATGTCTCCCATTAGGTTACTGGGTTACTGTTGTGGCTGGCGGTGGAGTTGTTCTCCATCCGAAGATTATGGGGAAGAGGGGGGATCTCACGGGGTTCGATGCAAGCAAGATGTAGGCACTTAAGATATAAGTGCTAGGCGTTAAATTAGGTTGGATTCCATGGATACTTTTCATATGTTAGCATAAGCGTCACTCTTAGCAAAAGAAGTCTATTTTTTTTCAAATCTTTTCATTCATGCTTGGTCTTATCAACTTTCAAAACTTGCGAGTTTGATTACCTTGGAATAGTAATTTGTTCCTGCATTCAACAAGAGGAAATTTCAAGGTCTATTTTTTTCCTGCTAATGTTCTTTTAATGTAGGCCACTGATCCCTGAATTATAAATAAGGCCAGGAATACTTGCATCTAATTTCTTGTGCAACATTCTCTTCGAACGTGAAATGTCTGCTAGCAAATTATTTTGTTTTAGATGCTTTTGATGTTAAGGTAATGTGGAAGGGGAAGCGTTTTTTCCTTTTTGTGTGTGTAAGTGCTTTTGGCAAGCATTGCAACTGGCCTGAAGAAGTTGTACACCACAAGTGGCCCGCTTGTGTGGGAAAACAAGCATCATGAACTTTGGTGGGTTGATTGGCATGCTACAATCTTCATCGATAAATCAAATGTCACATGCTTCATTAAGCACCCGTATCCTTATATTAACTAGTTTTGTCCACGGGATTCCAGAAATCTATCATTTATTTGAAATAGCGATTTTGGAGTCATCTCTTTACAAAACGTTTCTCCTAACATTACCTACCAATCCAATACCTGCAAATGTTTTTCCAAGGGAATTTTTTTCATTCCATTCTATGTAGTTATGTCTCTATTAAAAATTAAAATCATATTGTGGGAAAATTTGTATGGCAACAAAAAGCATAAGATATTTTTAGAGGATGTCTATGTTCCATTCTGTAAGATATACGAATATTTTTAAATTCATTTATTTTTGTGTTGCTAACACTTATTTTGTAATTTCTTACTTTTTAAATTCATTAATTTAATTGATCTTTATAATATTTCAAATGGAATATCCTATTTGTGAATTATCTTAAATGTAGCTTTTTGAAATTTTAAAAATCATGAAAAGTAGTTCCAATAGTTTCCATACTCGAGTGCCCTAGCAACCAAAGGATGACAACTCTGGAGAAATGAGAGAATGAAAGATAATGAAGAAAATTGCAGCAGTGTCGATCCAGTGGAGGGGAAGAAATAGAGAAAATAAACAAAGAATGAGGATGTAGAACAAGATGGGCTGTGTGAATATGGGACAGGGATGCATTTATTTGAAATAGAAGTTTTGGAATCATCTTTATACTAAACATTTCTCGTCATATTACCTATCAACCAAATGATTGCAAATGTTTTTCCAAAGGTATTTTTTTAATTCCAGTTAATGAAATTTAGTTTTAAACTCGGAAGCAAATGATCATATTCTGATTTATTTTGTATGTATACATCTCAGATGTTTCTTTGTTGTTGCTACTCTCTTTTTTAGTGAACAACTAATAGACTGACGTGGCTACTTATTTACAGCGTGTATTTAGTGCATATGTTTTGCCTGATGGTTCTTTTTCGATTTCTGTTTTGAGTGGGGAGTCATTATCAGCTAAGTTGGCTCATGAATTAATAGGTATTCAGGAAATCACTTGTGAAAAAACATGTGTTGTGCAGGTGTTTATCAGATTCATTCTGTTGTGGTTTGTCTAAGTGTAATATTGCCATGTTTGTGACAGCCCTTGGAACTTTTAGTAGATGGAGAAATCTGGAAAGATATCTTTTGAGGATTCCGTGCTAACCTTTTCCTTGTGTTGTCCATGCAAGGGCCCATTCTATCTTGGTGTTTTCCTTGCATCAATCTTCCATGTGTTGTTGCTTGTGACAGAGGGTCTTCATGATATCAATCTATGGAGACTCGTGCTAACGGTAAAGCCAAAGTTCTCACATTCTTTCATGCTACTCAATGCATTCAAGAGGACTTGAGAGGGAATTGCATTCTTAACTTAAAACATGCATGGTTCTGGTTCATTTATTAGATGTTATAAGCTGCAGATATTCGCTATAAGGATATGGTATTCAATTCAGATCAACCTCTGTTTAAGGACAATTGTTTGATATGCTCAAGACGTTTTCTCCCCTCAGGGTTCAATTCCTTCACTGGTAAAAGTTTATGTTCTCTCAGATAAGGTATTTATTGTCGGCATTTCTATTATGAGGATATGTCTTATATGCCATATTGCGATATGGTTTCATTAGGTTGTTCTATTAATGATGCAATACCTTGTGTATCCTTCGCATGCTGCTAAGGAGAGGAATTGTACTTTTAAAATGAGATTTCTAATATCTAATGTCTTTTGTAAGGGGTCTGTATTCCTTGTATATTTGTATTTTCTTTAAATGTGGACAGGGAGCATTTTTAAAGATGAATAAATATGCAATTGGCACGTATTCCTTTTTTTGATAAGGATGGATGGAAAATGTTTTAAGATCATCACATATGGACTTATGGTTATGAAGCCCTAATGTGCAATGATTAATCAGAGAATCAATACGCAATAGGCAAGGTATTGTGAGATTATCAAATATTAATTGAATCTACATATTCCTTTCTTCCAGGTTTAGGAAAACAACTATATTCTCAACCATGGGATTTTTGAAGTCAATATCCCTTCTTGCATTTTGCTTTATGAATTTATTAATATATATTTTGTTAAACAAAAGGTGCACATGAAAAAAGGAAAGAGGGATAGGTATCGATGTGATTAGAAGTTGTTAGAAGTTAGACACAGGTAAGAATTGAAATACTTTAAATGTGTGCGGATGGTTAATGTAGTTCAAAAACAATGTTTCCAGGTTTATAACACTTAGATATACTTTAAATGTGTGCGGATGGTTAATGTAGTTCAAAAACAATGTTTCCAGGTTTATAACACTTAGATATGATTGATGGAAAATGTTAATGTAGGGGCTTCAAATATGATTTCTTGTTCATCAACTTGTTTGAACAATAGAAAGTGCTGCTATTTAATGTATTTATTTGATTTATTTTTTTTCAAAGAAAAGAGTATGCATTACTATTACTCAAAATAAAATAAAAGAGTAAAGTAAGCCTTATCATTTCACCAATGAGTTTCAACACAATAATCTTCTTAACATTGATTTTCTTGGGCATCTTATTCGTTCCTCTATAATATAGAGACTAAATATATATTTTTTATGACCCTCCTCCATAAACCTTCTTTCAATAGGACTCTCTACATCCCTTTTGCTACAAAGGCTTTTACAAAAATGGGTAGAGCTTTAAAACTCCATCCTCTAGGTTTTGATGTTTTCTACCATTTAACAATGGGAATGTTGCGTTTGTTTTCCTTTCTCATACATAAAGCCATAAAAACTAGTCCTTGAGTTTATTTAAAATTCATTCTGGGATGTATGTGAAGGATATCCAAAAAACGGTGGTGGTCTCCACCACACTCTTGAGAAGAGTCAACCTCCCACCTAATAAACTCATGTCTTATTCGTTCATTTTGAGTGACATGTTTGTCCCCTCTCCTCAGATTCCCCATTGTTCACCTGAACAAGGATTGATGCCTAGAATTTGACAATGAGGTAACTAAGAAGCAAGGCTCCTATCACAAGCACATCTCCTCCCTCAAGAGCTGGTGTATTTCCATCTTAAGGGGTATCCTTATTTGTCGTCTCCAATCTCGATAAAGTTCAAGTGTAGTATAACATATTAGAGGACAACAACAACAAAATATTTTATATGTAGTCGGTTGGATTTCACAAGACCAATATCTGTCTTTTTGGATTATGGTGTGTTTAATATATAGCTGGTTCGATTTCACAAGACCAATATCTGTCTTTTTGGATTATGGAGTCGTGAGTTCACACAAGGCTTTGAAAATAAAAGATGAAGATGCTTAACATAACATATTGAATTAGTGAATGAATCATGTTGAGTAAAAATACCATATTAGATACCAATGGTTAATAAACACACTATATTATTATATCATCAATGAAGCCAACAAATATTTAAAAAGATTGTCGATAAGTTCTCTAGTATAACAATTTGAAAAAATACTTATGATTAACTAAGGTTTAAAAAAGACAACATGTGATAAATAAAGCATGACAACTAGCATTAGAACTTATGCCCTTGCTCACCTCAAACTCTTAGGGGATAGATACTAATATACATGAAAGATAGAGAGAAATTCATGAGGGGATAGATACTAATTCACATGAAAGATAGAGAGAAATTCATCAATACCCTCCAACTGCAACATTAATACACAATTTTGATCTATAGATAAAGGGAGATAATAGAGACACAATCGTGGTAACATAATTCCAAAATTCTTCCTCGGTAGGAGTCTATAAGTGATTTTCCCTTCATCATCCGACGATTTAGATTTTTTTCTTGTGATTAAATAAGTTGTGGAATTGCAACTTCTTTTATTTGGTTAGAGTTTATCAGTGATGCCTCCCAACAACTTCAAAAAGAATTCTTCATCACAACTCCTTTGACATGTTCATAGTTGAACAACAATGATGCCCAATCGGCAGATTCAACCAAGCTTAAGAAATCAAAACACGAGGAAGTGGAAATTTGTAAAACTTTTGAATGTTTACAGGTTTGTAGGTACTATTCACTTTTCCTTACTAGGATCTTATATTTTTAACCCAATGTTTGCAAATTAGGTTTTCAAGGATTTTGGAACATGGTTAGATCTTGATTCCAAAATCTGTCAACAAAATCAACTTGTATTTATACACCTCCCTCTAGCTATCAAGCATGTCACTTCACACCTCCCACTAGCTATCAAGCATGCCACTTCACACCTTTCTCCCTCTCGTTGTCAAGAATGTAGCCTCACACCTTTTTTGTCTCAGTCAATACCATTATCAAAAAGGGTATTGTGGTTTGCTTCAATAACATGTTGTGAAATTCATCAAATATATACTTCTATCATCATTTCAGAAATCATGTTCAGGGTTTTCATCAATTTTCAAATAAAACAATTTAATTGCAATATTTTTATGATTCTTATTAATAAATTTCATCATCATATCTTTTCATTATCATTTTTAAAATAGTGTCATAACTTAAAGATCATACATTTAATTATAGAATTTAACTTAAAATATATATCATGTTCTTAAGTATATTGCTCTCTCTAAGAGATTATCATCATTTTAATTGCAATATTTTTATAATCCCAATTAACAATATTGATATAAAAGCTTTCCTTGAATTGTTTCGACATTTCCATTCACCGACTTAAAGGATATGCGAATATGTGGATATGCTAATAATGTAGAATGTAAATAAATATCATGTTACTTGAAATCTAAGTAAATAAATTATATAACCCCAATAAATATCATATAATACAATATTAAAATATATAACAACTTAGACTCAAATTCTGACAAATAATGCTTAGATGATAGTTACCTTATAAACATTCAATGTAAAACTTATTATTATTTACAAATTATATTTAATTATATTTTTGTTATAGAGACGTTGTTACTTTTTTAAGTCATAAAAAATATTGTTATTGTTGTACAAGAAAGCAATTCTCCGGGTCAGGGTTGGAACTTCAAATGTCAACAACCCGTTAAATTTGACGTGCCTGTGACGGCCAATTTGCCCGTCAAATTCCATCCTTGCTCCGGGTGCGGGTTTGGAGTACACTTCGTAAATACGTGTCGATATGATAATTCTCCTGGTTGTGCTGCCTTGTACGCCTGACAACACCAAAACTCATACTCATTTAATGTATGACAATTTCTCTATCTCAGGAATGCAGCCGTCCGTTTTGCATGGACTAATGAGGATTATATATATATATCCGGGTCAGGGTTGGAACTTCAAATGTCAACAACCCGTTAAATTTGACGTGCCTGTGATTTACACACCTGTCTGTCAAATTCCATCCCTGTCTGGTGTGGTTTGGAGTATAATTCTCTGTAAATGATATGATAATTCTCCTGGTTGTGCTGCCTTGTACGCCTGACAACACCAAAACTCATACTCATTTAATGTATGACAATTTCTCTATCTCAGGAATGCAGCCGTCCTGTTTTGCATGGACTAACAATGAGATTATATATATATATATATATATATATATATATATATATATAGTCATTTTGTAATGGATTACTGTGAGGATTATATATATAAATATATAATTTAGTTATTTGTTTATTAATAATATATATATATATATATATATACACTTTTAAACATGAATTAATTTTTAATGACTTTGTTTATGATAGTTAAAATTATTAGTAGAGTTATTTATGAAAATGGACAAAAGAAATACTCCTACTAATGATTAACATAAAAGCTAAACAAAAATTACTTAAACTTGGTAATGAGGTTGCTAGTCTCACCCTCTAAAGTTGAGTCTACATCAATGTAGACTAGTTGGGTGGTTGCCTAAGCCTTCCTTGCTTGTGTATGACCATCTAGATTTTGCTTCTCCACCACAACTTCAATTCCCCAAATTTCTTTGATCAATGCTTCATATTTGTGGTCAATGAAGTCAAGTTTGTCTAGTATAGATTATTGTTGAGTGCCTCATTCTTCCACTACCTACACAAAGGAAGGATTTAATGTGTCGCTATGTCAACCAACTTGGAATATTTCAACATCATTAGCTATAGGAAAAACATGTGTTTGGAATCTAGTTTAGGAGCTTAACATCAATATCATCAGAGGAGGTATTACCATGTTTCTCCTTGACCGATTTTTCAATTCATTCTACCTCCTCCTTGACTTAATCTAGGAACCTTCTATTGTATCTCTATGTGGCTTCCATTGCATCTATTTTGGCTCTAGTTTTCTTATGAGGAGGTGCCCTTTCATTAGGGGTTATCCACACCCATGACCCACCCCTTCTGGTTGCATTAGTCTTGCTACCACCAACTATAGGCTTATATTTTGTTTGATGCATGTTTATTGATATAAAATCACTCATTCCAAACAAATTACCACAAGATAATGACTAATAATTAACCATATGCCAATTAGAGCGAATCTCGACTGACTCCCCATCTCCCAATAGACAGGGCACACAATTTAGAAGGAATAGTATCTGGCCCTCTGATACCAAGCCAACCCTATGACTATAGATGGGTTTTCCCCCTCCAATAAAATGAAACCAAGCCCACCCTCTATCAATATAGAAGTTCCCCCCCTCAACTACAAGAAACCTAAGGAAATAGGGATTTACTCCTAACTCTCCAATGTCCTTAGGATTCAAATGGATGTGGCCCAAAGTAGGCATGTAAGATTCTTTCCTAGCATTGTTCCTCCCAAATATGCCTAAGGAGCACCATGTTGTACCAAGAAATACTAAAAAAGCACAAAGGAAACACAACAAAGACCTATAGAAGTTTATCAACTTGAACATGCTTCCTCTTCATATTGTTACCAATTTGCATGGATTTTTCAATCCTTTTTACATGTGTATTCATCATTCCTATAGGATGAGGGTTAATTCTCGTGCAAGGTGGAGAGTTGGTGGATGGATGAAAGGGCCAGGAGGAAATGACCTTTAACATCATGAATGCCTCCTTGACACCCTATACAAGGGCTTTATATCCAATCTATGGATATGATGATAATGATCTTTTAGGGTCGTTTCATTCATGTTATCCCAACTTACATCCAAATCTTGAGTAGCCAATAACACTCCTTTATTGGCTAGTCTACCCACTGGGCGATTCACTTTACGTTTTGCATGGAGGGGAATGCAAGCTAGGGTGAG
>SNQJ01S0167295.1:0-15556 GCA_010110895.2 Picea sitchensis | reverse complement strand
TGGCAAACCCAATGCCCGAACCAAGGTAGGGGAAGATGAGAGGGATAATGATGAAAATGGTAAGTATGGAAGGAATGGACGATGACCTTTCATAGACCCACCTAGTGGCAACTCATCCTGAAGGGAACCAACTTACTAGGGCATTCTATCACCCCCCAGGTATGAACAAGTTAAAGAGCGTAATTTCCAAGCAAACATTGTGAAATAAAGGAGAGTTTAGTGCAACATATTCAAATGCTTCGAAAATCAGAGTGACACATACCATGATACCCAGACTCATTACCTCATGGAGCAAGACCCACTGCTACTTTAGGATGCTGCTGCTGATAGATGGGATGCACTGAAGAAAAGATGGGCCCTCTGGGGCCAAGCTCAATTCGTATGGTTCTTGGTACTCCATGTCTAGGACCTGTGGGCTTCGAGGCATAATCTCCTTAGTTATCCCTAGGATAGGGGATAACAGGAGTCAAACTATTTGAGAAGAAGGAAGAAACAATACCTTCTCCCCCTTCAGCAGTTCAGAGGGAGACAATTGTTGATCCAGTTGATCCTATAGCTCTCGAGCTGATGATTCCTAGAGACATGGCAGTAGGATGGGAGAGGCCTACATGGGCTCGACAGACTCAGTTGGAGGTAGAGGGACATGCAAGAGAGCAAGAGACCACAGAGATTTTTAAGTGATGTTCAACTATGAGCCACATCATTGATGCTGAACCTTCTTGTCATGGAGAAGCAACAGGTCAGCAGGTTTGGCAAGATGCCATGACAGAAGAGTATCATTCCATTATGAAGAATGGTGTGTGGGATATTGTTCCGAGACCAGAAGGGAAGTTTGTGGTGACTTCCAAATGCATCTATAAGATCAAACATGCAACTGATGGAATTGTCGAGAAGTACAAAGCAAGATTTGTGGCTAGAAGATTCTCTCAGGTGGAGGGAATAGATTATGAGGAGACATTTGCTCCTGTTGCCCAAATACACTTCATCTGTACGATTATTGATCTTGCAGCATCCATGGGTTGGAGACTACATTAGGGGGATGTAAAGACAACCTTTCTCAATGGTGAGATTGAGGAAGAAGTTTACATTGAGCAGCCAGATGGATTCGTGACACATGAGGAGTCTCATGTATACAGGTTGAAGAAAGCCATGTATGGACTAATGCAGGCACATCGTGCTTGGTATGAGATACTTGATGAGTTTGGGCTTTAGCAAGAGTGTTGCTGATCCCAACCTATAATACAACACTGTTGGTGACGAGTGCCTGATTTCGGTCCTATATGTGATAACCTATTCAGAAAAACTTATTGTTGAATGCAAGTGTGCATTAGCTTCTGAATTCGAGGTGAAGGACTTTGGTATTATGCACTCCTTCTTTGACTAGAATTATGGACTAGAAGTCCTTAGCTGTATTCTTTGGAAGAAGCTTAACCAACCCCTGATTAAGACACTCAGAAAGGCGAATTGAAATAAATACATTAGAGGCTAAACAATAGAAATCATCCCCAATAGTATACCGCATAGCCTTGTAGAATTCACAAGGGAGAATGTCCATGCCTGGAGATTTACCATTCTCCATGGAAGACAATGTTGCATATAGCTCCACTCTGGAAAAATCTCTATCCAACTTTTTTTGATCACCACTAGAAATCTTTTGGGGGACCACTTTGTGGCAAGCATCTTGATCACCACTAAAATCTTGTGGGGGACCACTCTATGACAAGCATCTCTAGCAGCCACCACCCCACCTGTCAGCGTGTAAGGAGTGAATATATTATGAAAATGTGTGCTAAACATACCTTTCACCTTTGTAGGACCCTCCACAAGAGTACCATCAGTGCGATGCAATCCAAGTGCCCTATCCACAACCACTTTCCTTTGCAGGAAGTCAAAGTAAAACTTGGAGTCTTCATCTCCCTCCTAAAGCCATTGAAGTCAAGATTGAATCGAAGCACCCCTAGATATATACTCCTCACCTTGGCAAACAACCATCTCTAGCTTTGTAGCCTCATCTTGAAGAGCCACATTATGCAAATCCTCTTCATGAAAGATGCGTACCTCCTCGAGTCACCATCGGGCCACCTTTAACTCCTTTCTTTTCTTTGTGCTATCATCCTGCCCCATCGTCTCATAAACTTAACTGTGCGACACATAGCAACTTCCCACCAAAAAAACCATCTTTGATCTGCAATCGGTCTAGGGGACAGATTCTAGACCTGTTGAACAAGGGCTTAGAAATTCTCTGACTCCAAATGTGACACATTTAACTTAAATAGAGATGAAGGTGGTGAATCAACTGAATGACCTAGAGAAACTATAGTTTGAATCAGAAGGTGATTTGAGCCGGTTACATCCATCATAACATCCATAGGATGAAGTTTGCCGAAGCAAGTCATATCCTCTCACGGACCATAAAAATGATCTAACCTAGCTTGAACTTTGTCTTAACCTTGCTCATAGTTGGTCTAAGTGTACCAACTACCATAGTCCAACTCTTATTTCCATTTAGGGTAAAAAATCTAAAAAGAATCCTTATACCTGCACCAAGATTGCTTCTTCGAACCACCAACCACTGAGATTGAACATTCACACTCATTGCCATCCGACTCAACCATATTAAAATCTCCACTGATAATCCTCTCCATAGTCGGGAGAGAAGAAGCCATCCAATCCTAGAGCTTGCCACTCTCTCAACTGATATTAGGAGCATAAACAACACAAAGGCCTATCAATTGATCTTGTATCAGGGGAGTGACCTAGACATAATGATTTTGAAGATCTAAACCAAAAGCAACCACAAAATTATGCAAATAGGATGAAAAAGCAACCACAACCCCTCCACACCCTTGGTAATGATCTAAAGCCCAAAAGGGACCATTCCAACAATATTTCATCTTGTTTCAAAGCTCAAATCCAATTGATTTGATCTCTTGAAGGAAAGCCTCTTCCGGTCAGAAATGCTGCAAAACACTTCTTTCAGGCTACTTTTGATTGGGATTCATCATCCCTTGAACATTCCAGGATCATAAGGAAAGCTTCATTTCAGAGGAAGATGAAGTCCTAGACTATGGTACTGATTTTCCATCTCAAAACCATCCAAGCCAATAGTGCAACGAATGTGTGAGTGAACCATTGTGTCCTTGTAGGTCTTTGTCCATTGCTTGGGGCTAAGATCCTTGAATGTCCTAACCACCTTAGCTGGTGAGGAGACCACTTTCCGCTTATTAGTATTGACCCTTTAACTGACCTATTGCACCTAACCCACACCTCGGGCCACGTGGAAGAAATCTTCAATCCACTGGGTGTGGCCTTGGGGGCAAGTCTCGAGTCAAGGTGCTGTCACCTGATCCTCAACTCCTCCGTTTAGGCCAACTCCTAGCGAAGCCAAGGGGGGTAGTCCCTAATAAAAAAAATTATGGTTCAAACTAAATCTAGGCACAATTATTATTCTAGGAATTTATTTGCAACAAGAGCAACTACAAATAGACCTACACTAGCAACATATATGACAATAAATGGAATTGTTTATAATAAATATATTCAAAGCATATAAAGTATTTGCATTAAAGATATATAGTAATAAAAGAAGATACAATTGCTTGAAAGATAAAAGATAAGCAAATATGAAGACCAGTGCCAATAAGATAAATATTGCAAGATGTATGTAACACTGCCGAAATGGAGATTGTATTGCAAGTGCTCTTAGTGAATTCTATTATGAGTTAGTTCTTAAGTTGATTAGTTTATTGTGAAGTGGTTGTTGTGAGTACAAGCCACAAAGTGTGAAATGTGTGCAAAGTGATAAACAATAAGACAAATCTAATCTAAGGTTTGGCCCTCTAGAAGTTATCCCTTATTTGGATACAAAGAACAATGCCAGATGTCCAACACGGAGAGGACCAAGTTCTGAGAAGGCCTGTCTGACTTCACATACAAGTTCAATGTATTGTCCCAATTGAGCAATAACTATCTTTGGATTGTCCTATTAAAGCTACTCCACACTGACCACCAGTCCCCGTTCTGATGGGTCCCCCAAATTGAGCTAGGCTCCTGAGGGTGGGAGAAATACTAGGGGAGCTAAGGGAAGTTTATTTTCCAACCTTTGAGTAAGAAATAAATTGCATAAAATAAATCTAAGCTAAACTAATCTACAAAAGGAAACTAACTAATACATTGCAGTGCCATGATTATTTTAGTGGTTTATTTATCTTTTTTAACTTGGTGAAATGAAAAGCATATAGTACCATAAAATGAGACAGGAGACAACTCCTTTTAGGGTGGGGGGGATTAGGATGGAATGGCCACATTATCCCAGATATTAGGGATAACTAGAGATCATGTCTCGAACCCACATGGTCCCTAGACATGGAGTCTAGAAGGCGGGGAAGCGACTGAGCATAGTCTGGAGGGACCCACTTTTCTTCTGACACGAGTTTGTCACACCCGTGATTGCAAACCTCCATCATTACAGGCTTGGGCTTGCATCAGGAAAGGTTCTTGCTCCATGAAGTGATTGGTCCAAGGTATCCTTAGGTATATGTGTCACATAGCTGATCATTATAACTTTCTTATGTATGCATGAGATCTTTTTCATTTCAGATAACTTCTTGGTTTTTACACTAATCTACTTGTCCATTTGTTGGGGTGATTGATTAGGTAGCCTAGTAAGTTGGTATTCATGGAACTTTGGTTAGCCACCAAAGGGTTTGAAGGATCATGTGATCCGCTCCCCTCATGCTTTTCACTTTTCCATCTTAAAACCCGCTCATCACCATCCTATTTCCCTAAGTCACGTACCATTAGGAGGACCATCGGGTACATCTTGTCTTGTGGGGAAGAAGGGGCTAAAGGCCAGGTAAAACAAAATTTGGTAGAGACAAAAGCCACTAGGAAATTAAAACCTAGAGATGCTTACCCCGAGGATCCCGAGAAGGCAATAAAAGCCTCACATAAGAAGCGGGGACCACAGAAAAATATTAAATAATAAGGAGTGCAAGACCCTAAGCTGAAAGGAGGGGATTGGGAGGTCTCATCAGGCAATTATTATGTTCATAGGTATTTAGTAGTATGACATTGCCACCATCGAAGATTTTAAACCCGGAGGCGTTGACCTTTGGTTGCATGGCCAAAGGAAGGTCTCATCACGCGAGCCAACCTCTCATTTCTGAAGATACTAGTGGGTAGCTTTCTTGCTCCATTTCATTACACCTAGCCAAGGCAGTGTCCTCTTTGACAAAGCTTGTAGCAAAATAAATAAAGAAGATAAAGGCAATAAGGGCTTGGAAGAATTGCATCCATGGCCAATTACATTTCGCCTCTACAAAGGCACCCACCGGCGGCACTGACCCTAGATTGACTATAACCCGGTTATCCCTAAAACCATATCATTTCACTATACATGGCTTTGGATAACCCTTTGCGGAAACTTTCCGGTTCTTGTGGGTATTGACCCAATAAGTTGTCCTTCTGGTTGCTTTGACTTTGTATGGTGGAGCTGCGTGGCAGGTCTTTGAGCTATTAGAATCTGTTAGGGGTGTCATGCATATATTTAAACCGTCTTAGTGATGAAATTTGGTTTACATTGCCATGATGTTTGGACTAATGAGCCCCACAGGCGTGTAACTGATGTCTGAGGACCATGCAGAAGCGGGGCCGAATTACCACCGAGGAGGATGCGGTGCACATGGGAAATGATTCGGACCTCCATGGGGTTGAAGGAGAACCCATGGATGGGCGTTGGATGGAAGCCCGGGGCCGGGGCTATCAGGCCCATACATAGAGGAAGAAGAACCCCTCGGGAAAAGTGCTGGCATCGGATCATGGCTTATGGGGATGCGACCCTGACGGTGGGCCGTGGACCATATGATGAATGAGGGGCGTCACACCAGCATGCATCTTGGGCGATTTCCGAGGCCGCATTGGCGACTTTTATTGTTTATGGGTGTGCGATGTGGCGCGTGATCTTTGGAAGGCCGGAGAGCAGCGGTTCCCATCACTTGGTGTTTATCACGTACCCTAAAAGGGCTAGCGTCTCACCTGAGGGGCTTGGCGTACTTGTATTTTTGCTCATTTTGGCATTTAGCGCGTATAAAAAGTAGCAAATGATTTAAAAGCTGGACTATTAGCCATGTCGGCTATTTTGTTGGCCTATTTTAATTTTAAGGTCAGCGTATTGTATAAATATAGAGAGGATGTTTTCCCTCTTAATATAATAACACAACTTACTCTCATTTGTGAGAGAGACTCAACTAGCTCTTATGTATTTTTGGTCTCTTGGAGGTATAACTTCTTGGAGGTCTTATTTCTTGAAGTGATTGCTTTTGCTGTGGAAGGTTTGTAGGGATTGGATTAATGTTCTTCATGATCGCTGTAGTGTATTTCTTTCAGCTTCTTGAATGAATAGTTGTTCATGCTTACATTTTACATTCATTGTATCTTTATTGCTTTAACTTAATCCTTGAAACCCTAGGGAGTCTACACACAAGTAGGTTGAGGACTTTATGTCCCCACTTAGTAGCTTTAACCATTTGATTTGAGAGAGTTTAGCCATTGCTACACTAGCTTTCTCTCTCTTCTTGTACTGTTTTAAAGGTAGAAATTGAAGAAGAGTTGATTCTAGGCCTAGCCTTTGCTACACCTAGTGTTTGCTTCTAGGGTTTATGAGGAGCCTTGTATTGAGCAGCACTTTTCAGCTCTAGATTTGTGTTCCTAAGCTAACCGTTTTGCCAAAAGTGTTAAGGAGAGAGTTGAAGCTCTAGGCCTAGCCTTTGCTACTAGGTTAGTCTTCTTTTCTTAGGGGTTAGGGTTCAGGTAGCGCCTTTGCAACACCATAAAACCCTACCCTCTTGTCCCTTGATTTTGAAGACCTTCTAAACCATTGAATTACCTTTCTCTCTTTGACTCCAGTAACAAGGCACTAATCTAGAGTCTTTGCTTTAGAAACATTTGTGACCTTTCACCTTTATAAACTCTCTTTCAAATTCCAAGCCTATCATACTTACGCTTTCAGGCGGTGCTGGCTTTTGGGGACGGTGACATTTTGTTTGCTTGGATGCAGAAAGTTTAGTACTTGTCTCCTCTTTGTAGCCGGTGGAATCAAATTGCATTTTTGGCTGGTTGAAATTATCAAAGCGTCCACCTTGGCTCACTAACACTGCGGAGAACACCAAAAAGAAATAGCATGGTTGTGGCGTCAGCCTCCTTGTGTCTCTTGCCCACATAGCGTTTTTGACACCTAGCAGCTCCATTTTTTGACATTGAGTTATTAAATGTATTTCTAAGCTAAGTTGATAAAGCGGTGCTTGCTCTTTATCATTATTTTTGGTCTATTATTTGAAGCCCGCGTCATACACGGTAGCCTTGCCAGCATTATATAGGTAGCGTGGCAGCATAATATGAGCTGACGTTTAACACATTGATGATATATGATACATGGTCCTAATTTGCATTGAATGCCAATTGTCTTTTATGCCTTATTGAGAGTGATATAACTCTTGTTTTATTAGCCATCATTGACCGTCAATAATAGCATTTATTAATTGCTCATGTAGAGATAGTCATTGATTTTATGAAGTGCTAATCCAACATAGGCATCCCTAGTTTCTTTGTATCTTTGTATCTAAGCGGTACACATTAGGTGGTGACTATCTTTTTTTTGGGCATCAATCTGTGGAAAGGTCTCCTTTGACTTGATCTTCATCCTTTTCCCTTCACTTATCCAAATTGACTTGGGGACGTCTCCCTAGGACACCCTCTGAATGAAAATTGTCGGGGTGGCGGTGGGTGGGGAAGCTCTGTTACGCCAGTTTCTACACTTGACTCAAGAAGCTATTTAACCTTCCTACAAACCGTCGATGCTGTGAGTGCTCGGTAGCCCACTTATTTCTTTGAGGTTACAATGATCTTTTGGAGAAGGTTTGTGGTCTTTATACTAGACCACAAACTTCAACAAAGTGATGGAAAATTAGATAGGAAGGAGTAGAGCCTTGGGTGGTCCAGCTCCAAATCCTTATGAAATTAGGGCAAGTTTCCCCTGTGGCTGCAATTAGGTAAGCCTGCAAGATCAGCAAGTGAAAGAGGTGGAAGAAAGTTGCCCAAAATCACTTTGGGATAGCACACCCAAAAGGTATTAGTTTGTGCAAAATTTTTAAATAATGAATGAACAAAAGATAAGCAAACTAGCTAGAATCAAGCACTAAACTAACTAGTCTAAATGTTTTTTATTTTCTGTTTGGACAGCAAAGAAAAGTCATCTAGATCAGATAGGGGGCCGAGATGCTAAACTCTTTATTATGAAAATTGAAAGATCTATCTTTTACTAAATAAATAAATGACCTTTCATAGACTAGATCTACTTATAGATGTATAAGTTATAAGTGAGAAATAGATCTAGTTTAATTATGCATGCAAAGTTAAATACTTTTAGATTTGAAATGAAATTAGAAATCTAACTATTGCGTGCAAAAAGTAACCATAATGATTTTATCTTTAGTGAGAAAGGTAGAAGGAAATAACTTGCAAATATGGAATCTCTTTGGGCTATGGAGTGTTTGGGTGTTGCACTGAGGGATTTGTCCACTAGAACCTTCAAGCATAGTAGCATAATTCACCCAAATTGGGGTTTCATGTACGGAAATTTCAAATGCGTACGAAATTCGTCGAACATTCGGCTATGTACGAATATGGGCTTCGAGGACTGTCGACCGACCTGTAATGTTTGAAAATTCCGGGCTTCAAGGACCACCGGCCGACTTGTAATGTTTGAAAATTCATTAAAATGAAGTTATGAACTATTATAAATATACTCCCCCACCTTCATACTTCGAATTGTGATTCGTGGACTCGTCAATCCGAAGGCGAAGAATCAAGATCACCCTCGAGAGTTGAATAATCAATGGTATATGACATGTGTTTTAAATTTAAAAGAGTATGTTTCAAATTGCTTTTAATGAATAATCAATGTTACATGATTATTCAAACCTGCATCCCCATGTGGAGCCATTATATTTGACCACCTATTTCAACTAGGAGTTCAACTCCATGTACTATGAAGATATGCACTAGATGGTGCTTCCTGGGGTGTAAAGAGACTTCTTGGTTCTACAAAGGCAGTTTTGGCCTTCATGTATTTTTGTAATTAGAATTTCAGCACCCTTGCGTGGGTTAATAAAGTAATGGGTCAAATGGATCATAGATTTAAAATTAGGTTACAGGACTTCATCATTAGGAGTCCCTTTCACTGAGTTTTTCCTCGGGTTATTAATTTGGTTTAACCAACCTTATTAATTTCCTTGAGTTTTTCACTCCACAAGAAATCCTCAAAGTGGTGAAAGGCATTCTTATGGTCGAGCTTTATGGTAGCTAGTGTCTAGTGTCTCCTAGAGTCTTGCTTGAGATTACATGCAGTCTAAAGGTATTTTTATTTTATTTTTTAAAATTACCTAGTTAATGGTAATTTTAATTATTTTTATAAAATGTAAAAACCAGGGTCCTTGAGTTTGATGGGAATTATTTGTGCTCAAAGAAATGGTGGAAGGGCCCCTACACCCTTGGTTAAGGATTTGACTCAGTGGACAAATTTTGCTAGGTGTTTGTCCATGAGAGTCTAAAGATGGAGTCTAAAACAATAATTTAATTTAGCAGTTTGACATAGTCAAAATGTTAGCCAATATTAGCAAAATGGTTAGAGAAAGATGGGAGATGATGCCTAAAACCCTAACTAAGCTATCCTAGCGGCTTTTCTATTAATCCCCCCTTTCCACTAGCCATCCTTCCAAGGTATCATCCCCTAAGGAAGTTCATTATAGATGAAATTTTAGAAAATAAAAAGGATTCACCTCTCCCTAAGGAGGCCTTCAGCAAGGCCTCCACCTCACCTTTTGACTTGTCAAAGTGCTTGACAACTCATCCTCCACACTAGGAGTACCAAAGGCCTAATACCCTAAGGAAATTAAGCCCCTCCTTGAGATTCTGAAATCTTGCTTAAGGGATGACTTGGAAAGGATCAAGAGGGGTAGCTTTCTCCCAAGTATGATAGGGACCTCCCTTCCTCATTTCTCATCTATTCTTTGCCTACTATTACTATGCTCAAATTTCTCCCATCTCCCATCTTTCTCTCTTTCTCATTTCTTCTCAACATTTTTGAGAGAAATCTTGTTGCAAGTATTTGTAGCAGCCTTTTCCTATTCAATAAAGAAAGCTTTGGACTTGTAGTTGTGTGAGTATTCTTGGTACATCATCCATTGGAGGTGACTTGTTGTGATATTTTTGTGTATGCATTTGTTTACTAGTTTAGAGTAGAGATCTAAAACAAAGTCTTTTGCTTGGGTAGATTTACGGCTGATCTTATTGTATATATAGATGAGTAGATTTTAGTTTTGCAAAGTATTTTGTGATCTCAAACATATCTATTCACCCCTTTGCTCTATCTTGTTGCTTGCTCACATTATTTTCAGGTCATTTCTAGTGTTGGAAGAGCTATTTTCAGATCTGAAAATTAGTTTATTCCAACCATTTTCACCTCCATAATTTTCTGCAATATATTTGTCCTTTTTCCTTTCATTTTTTGGGCATTCTAACACCTAGAATAAGTCTTTTTAAATCATATTTACTTCAACGTAATTTCATTGGAAAATTTCTGTTAATAACACATAAATTTTCTGAGTTTGTGTCACTTTGTGCAGTTTTTCCAGCAAGCTTTTGCTTGGTTTTTAAACTTCTTTGAAGTTTTTTGCAGGTTGGTGACCAAAGGGTGATCAAAAGGAGCCATTTAAGGGCCTCTTAAAACAGAGATCAACCTCCCAGAGTTTGGGTAACAAATTACCCTAGTTGCTTTCTCCTTCTATTCTTCATTGTAAGCAAAACCAAGGGAGTCCCAAAGGGAGTCCCAAGGGATTGCATTTCTAAAATCATTGTAAATTTTCTGGAGTTTTTATTTTTTATTTTTGCCTACATCTAGGAAAGAGTTTGCAAATCCAACCATCCTATAGCGTAAGGCTAGGAACTTAGATTTTATTTTCAGCATTTATTTTTACATTTGTTTGCCCCACTTGTCATTAAGACAAGGTTGTGTGGCTAAATTTTTTTATTTCAAGTTTTCATTTCGGCATTTTATTTCATGTCACCCACTTGTGCACAAAGAGCAGGAGAATTTGTGCCTCCATATTTTGCACTTGTTGTGGTTGTTTAGTTTAGATTTACTTATCAAGTCATTTCATTTACTTGTTTTCCTACAACTAGGAAAGTGTTTGGCCAAGACAACCATCCTATATCGTGAGGCTAGGTTAATATGATGGTTATTGCTTCTATGTTTTCATGCTTAATGGTTTAAAAATCTTTAGATCTTAGAAGTAATCACATGATGTTTGCTTAAGCTCATGGAGGCATAACAATTTACTTGCTTACTTTTCCTTTTCATTTCATTGAAAGCTTTTATTTCAAGTACTTTGCTTCCAAGTCATTTTACTTTTCCAAACACTTTTAGTTTTTGCAATTTTCATTTCAAGTACTTCACTTTTCAAGTTATTTACTTTGCAAGTACTTTTCTTTCATTGCAAGCAATTTCATTTACAAGCACTCTACATTTGCAATCACCTAATTTAACTCAGCATTCAATTTAAGCTCAATTTACCTTTAGTTCCTTAGGGCCTAAAATTCATCTAGTAATTAGAAGCACCTTTAACTATCCCAACTTTGCTATCAAAAAAAAAACTTAAGGAAAAGGAAGGGGGTGCTAGATCAGGGATGGTCTCACGGCGCTAGGTGTCCCCTTGTGGAGTACTTTTGTTCCCGGATTGAAGTGTGGAGCTAGGGTGTGGCCTTGTTTGCCTCACTTATTGGGCACCCAGCAGTCCTTTTGGTATAACCGGGGAGAGTTCTAGGGAAGTCACTTAGTTTAGGATTCACACATTTCTCTTAATGGCTTAACTAATCCTAAGGAGGTGAATTCCTGCCTACAACCTTAGACGCTTTCATTGATCTATCTTTCATGGTTATTGCTTAATAATCTTGCAAGCACTTTACAATTTCATTTACTTTGCATTACAATTTTATTTTAGCACTTTGTGGATGTTAACTAAGTAAATCTAAGAGTTGCGCACTTGCCCTTGGAGGCTTCATTTGAGCATTTTTCATTCAAGTTTTAAGTTGTGTTTTGAGCTTTTGGTTTAACCCCTTGAAGTTGTGCATCCCTTGGAGGCAACTTCATTGTTTGGGTTTGATGTTGTGTATGCCATTTGTTAAATTTACATCGTGAGAGCCATTCTCTGAAGGAATTGGCAAGACCCTAGGCGGATCTAGGGCACCGATTACACTCACGGGATGTAAGTGCGGGCTATATATTGATAAAGACCTAGGTTAGTAACGGAGATTTTGGTTTGTAACCGAGTACCCATGCAGTGCATGGAAGTCTTGATTAAGTAACCAAGAAGATGAGAACCCTAGATATCTCTAGGGCCCCTGGATTACAACCAGGGTAACCATGCACAGGGCATGGGAGTCTTGAACAAGGATGACATTTGAAGACCCTAGATATCTCTAAATTTGGATTACAACCGGAATTAGCATGCAGGGCATGAGAGTGTGATGCAGGACCAAGCATTTGAAGACCCTAGATATCCTGAGGGGCCCACTGGATTACAACAGGGTAACATGCACAGGGCATGAGAGTCTTAGTCACAGGACCAGGTTGAAGACCCTAGGTTGGTAACCCGGGCCCACGGATTGCAACAGGGTAACCATGCCTGGGGCATGGGTTTTTTGGTCTGGGACCAAGAAGTTAAATCCCTTAGATATGTCTAGTGCCCCTGGACTGGTTCCAGGGTAACCATGCTTGGGGTATGGGAGTCTTGGTCTTTGACTAAGCATTTAAGACCCTAGATATCTCTGGGAGCCCACGAATTGCGACCGGGGTAACAATACACAGGGCATGCAGGGTCTTAGTTTGTAACCAAGCAAGAGACCAGATGTATCTAGGGCTGGACATGGTCCAGGGTATGCCTAGGGCATGGGTTGATCAGTCTCGACCTTGGTGTGAAACTTGATGGTACATGACAGCTACGAAGGGCACAACCACAAGAATGGCGATAGATCCCTTATGCAGTGATGATAGAGTAAGAGGTTCACCATGTGATTTGATGGAATGAGTAATGCCACAGTGTAATGTCAAGCCCAGCAGTTTGATTGTCTTGGTTCCATGAGGTTGTTGGTCATCCCTTGTGGGCTTTGTGTAACCCTTTATCTTTTGGTATGGAGCCTTGTGTATTTTGTTAGGGGTTGTTGTTATTTTGAGGGTGAATTTAAATATTAATTTAAATATAAAATAATCCCACATGTTTAAATGTGAATTTAAATATGTGATTTATATATAATTATAAAGTATTATTTATTACCCTCCCACCCCTAGACTTAACTATAAATAAAGACCCTCCCTCTCACTTGTTAATACACATCTATTGAGATATTATTTGGTGCCTCTAACCTAAGCGTGGAGCCCCTCACAGACTTCATGACCTCAGTCCGACATCTTATTGCAGTTTGGTTTAGTGTGTTGCCCATGGCACTGCTGCAGTCCGTTGGTAAAGAGTGACTTGTGTATGAAATTAGGTACCTTACTGTCTTTGTTTAAGGTTGCCCTAACCATTTGAGAGAGCCGTGGCTTGCCTTGGGGGTACCATGACACATTTTGAAGGAGCAGCTCCCTCTTCTTGAGGCTAGCGTGACGCTGTTTGAAGGGCGCTCCTCTTCTTGAAATTTGCCGTTAATCTGCTTGAAGGTCTTTGCTCATCTTTGTTGAATGAAGGCACATGGTGAGGCGGTGGCTGTTGTGATCTTAAACTCTTCGAATTATAACCTTGCTTCTTTGTGAGGGTTAGAGGGTTTTGCCCCATTTTATTTTTGTACATTGGTGTTAGCATTTCTGGTGGCATAAAGCTCTTTCAAACATTGGCATTTTAAGATCTCTAATACATCTGACGAGCTTTAAGCGAATATAACACTTTCGGGGACCTATTTCCTTGTAGTATTTCATCTTCCGGAGGTAGAATATGTTTCTCTTTTGAATACCTACTATTCATTGGATTCAATCCACTGCTGATTAGAGAGATTATTACTGTTTTAGTATCAGTATGTAGATCTGAGTTTAATAATGATGAAATAGATCCTAATCATGTTCAATGAATCTTCTCGCATTAGGTCTGTTTAGGAGTGCTACAGCATAGATCTGCTATAAATTAAGGATTGGAAATATCTCTCATTGAAATTTTGGTTTACTTTTGTTTGAGATCTAGATTTCTAGTTTACATAACTTTACAATCTTAAGATCAGAGTTCTATTGTACTGTCACTGTCTATTGTTGTTTTGTACCTGGATCTAGGAGTTTTTTGTTTTATTTTTAAAGTGCTACTTTATTCTTACCTAAAATCATCACCATTGACAACCCTTAGAGTTCGCATCTTGGAGAGCACTCTATGTTTGAGTTTATTTTGGCTTGATGTGTTAGTGATCTTTCTGAGCAATCTTTGTTTCACGCACATTTCAAATTATCTCAAGTTAGTTGCAAGTTCGTTCTTTGTTATTTTGCCTTGTCAATATTTGTATCTTTTGTATCTAGTGTATCTTTAGATTTTCTTACTTTGGAGATAGTTGTTTAGCTCATTCATTCTAGTTTACATAACTTTACAATCTTAAGATCAGAGTTCTATTGTACTGCCACTGTCTATTGTTGTTTTGTACCTCAGATCTATAGGAGTTTTGTTTTATTTTTAAAGAGAGACTGCTACTTTATTCTTACCCTAAAATCTATCACCATTGAAACAACCCCTTAGAGTTGCGCATCTTGTGGAGGCACTCTATGTTTGGGTTTGTTGGCTTGATGTGTTGTGGTGATCTTTCCCTTTGAGCAATCTTTGTTTCCCTGCACATTCAAGTATCTCAAGTTAGTTTCAAGTTAGTGCTTGTTATTTTGCCTTGTCAATATTTGTATCTTTTGTATCTAGTGTATCTTTAGATTTTCTTACTTTGGAGATAGTTGTTTAGCTCATTCATTTGTATCTAGTTCTATTTGTAAATCTTGCAAAGTAATTCATTTTTGTATTTAGTTGTAATCTTTTGTAGATTCTAAACTCTCCTTAACTTAGTTGACCCATTTTCCCAACCTTAGGCATTAGTCTTAGTTGACTTAGGAAAAGGGCTGCCTTTGCATTGAAATCTTGCACTTTGCATTGTTTTCTTTTCATACAGGCTAGATTCCCCCCAACCTCTAATCAATTAAAATCAACTCCTAAAACACCTTAATCACTCACATAGTAACTATGGTCTACCCCCCTTGGCTTCCTTAGGAGTAAGCCTAGACGGAAGAAGTTCAAGTCGAGGTGACAGTGGGCTTGAACTTAGGCATTGTGCCTCCAAGGACACATTAAGTGGATTGGACTTAGTCCACGTTTGCAAGTGTGTATAAGGACGACAACAGGGCCATAACCTGTTAGAATAATGTTGATGTGCTCGTTTAACCATAGACAATTCTACACCATTGTCACCCAACCATAGGCATAAAGCTACC
>SNQJ01S0167287.1:0-20895 GCA_010110895.2 Picea sitchensis | reverse complement strand
TGAAATTAAATTTACACATGTTATTTTTATGTGTTGGGTTGAAGATTTCATTTACATAATATTTCTTGCACCTGCTTTCCTATGGTATTTGTAATCACCTTGCTCATTGTATTTTGAATTGGTTTCCCGAGGAAAAATCAACCTCTTATTGCAATGACTTCTCTATGTTTGATTTATTGATTATTACGAAGAAGTTTGTGTTTTAATATTCTGTCCCTTATCCCTTTAGTTATTAGTATGTGCCTTAGTAGTTGGCCAGGAGTCGAATCAACGGTCATCACTTCGGTGTTTAAAGACCTATAGATTCAAATGCCCTGATTTCCTATGCATGGATAATAAGTGAAGGATAATTTTTTCTCCCAGTCATCTATCCCTTACTTATCTTTGTGTTTTTCTATTATGATTAATCTATAATCCTTGCACCTTATTGTGAATGAGTATCCTTGCGATTTCAATTGATTCATTATTGACTGAGTGGTCCTTGCATCTTCTTGTGCTGAGTATCCCCATGTTTTTCTTTGATTATCTCTATGCTTTATCTCTGTAATTCCTTGGCATATTACCCAACGCTTGATTGGTATAAACTCTGTGATTTTATTGATAAACCATAACACTTTGTTTGGTATCATCTCTCAGATTTTAATGATGAATCCCAGTTCTTGGTTTGGTATTTTGATTGTGATTTAAATGTACTGACTGCGATGTAATGAATTGGCATTGTTTTTAATATGTAGTGACAACTATTGTAATATATAGTGAGTGTGATTTTATATACTGTAACAACGTTTTTATTATATAACGATTACGAATTTACCCCAGCAAATGTTACCTCGTAGAGAATTCATTGATACAGTTCATACCTTCCTTTTTTTTTAAATGCATTTACCACAATGATATTATGCTTTGCGGTTTTTTTTTGGATTGAATTTTATACTCTGTGTTTGGATGGTGATATTGCCGGTATCGATTTAAATTCTAGGGAGTTTTAAATTCTTTAAAAAAAAAAAATTATTACACAGTGACCTCATAGTTACACTATGATTCACAACCCCTTTTGGAATTTACTCATCATTATCTCATCCATTGTTTGATTACATAGCGATATCTCTTTTGCACAGTAATATGTTTGTTGATAGCGTACTTTTGAAAGTGAATTTCATGGTATAGTGTATAGATCTTGTCTGGAATTACACAACATTCACACTATGATTTCTGTGGAATATACACAACGATATATGTACACAACGATATCTTAATGATATACACCCATGAATATTACTTTTACAACGTTTGATAGGCTTTAGTGGATAGCATTTTGACATGGCTTCGTTTGATAGGATATGACAATCAATCAATTTTCATAATATAATAGACAACAACGTTATAGTATATAATAAACAATGATCTTGCATTTATTGGGTATGACAACGATCGTGCATACATGGATGGTTGGCAGCAATTTCAATAGATATAGTAACCCTTTATATGACAACGAATTACATGCCAACAATATATATATGAATAACTCTTTTATTTAGACAACGATTATAATGTTATTCCTTGTAATTCCTTTATATTGTTAATTAGCGAATTATGTCACAACAACTTACACGCCAATGATATATATGATTAACTCTTTTATTTAGACAAAGAATTATAGTGTTATTCCTTTTCATTCCCTTTAAATTGTTAATTATTTTTAGTGGATAGCGATTTAATATCATGGATAGTGTTTTAAATATTTTTGAGAGTAATGCTATTACACAACGATATTTATTTATCAAATAAGTATGGTTATTTATCCAATGATATCTTTATAATTATTAATAATTTATCAATAGATTCATCCAGAGACTTGTTAATTTAGACACCAATAATTTAGACAACAATGTCGAATATTTAATAAGCAACATAGATCACTTTTCAAATGTTAAGTAGTTCACTTATTTTAATGGACAATGTATATTTTTTGACAAGCGAATTTTGATTTTGTTAAGTCCATATAATAGTTCACATTTATGATAACATTTATGACAACAGTAAAATTATAATAGTTCACTCCTTCGGACTTAGACATCTTTCTTAACAGATAATGGTTTATGGTTTGTTGGAGAAGTCGTTTAATAGCTTGCGTAATTTAATTTGAGTGATGTCATCTACAACGACCCCAATCCTTACGACTGAACGCGAAGCAGAAAGTGCACAAATTATTTTTTTTTTTGCAGGAAGGAAAAGACGACAATAGTTAAACCACACAACCAGATGACGACTACACATGCGCAGGTCAGTCAAAAGACAATAATGACTCAACAACTAGCACAATGAGCAACTGGGCGTCACAAGAGTAAATCAATAGATAGAAATGACTACACGCCCAACTCAACAAGACAACGCCTACAAGCTAAGGGACAACATCCACCATCCCGACACAATGGCCTCGATGACCAGTAACTAGAACCTCGAAGGTGTGCAACCAAGTGCATTGAGGCATACATCCAAAGTGATAACAACAACTTACAATGATCAACAACACTCCCAATGGAAACACAGACTTTGACTGAGTTATCATTTGCCACTATCCAATAGGGCATGCCATGATCTTATCATCTAGAATCATGTCGTCCCCAGGTGATAGGCACGACAATAACCATGGCGCAACATAACCTAACTAGACCAAAGACTCAAAAAATTCCAACATGCTAAGAGCCAGAATAACTGACACGAAGTCTACGTCCACACCCCCAAGCAATAGGTCGACAAGACACAGATGACATTGGTCAAATGAATTGCACACACTATTAAATGACTCAATCACAACCATATCCACAAATATTACGCAAATTGATTGAGGGTGAGGAGTGAACGGTTATAAACAACAATCATATAACTCAACTTTATACTTGTCTAAAATGATATCCCAATAATTTGATAAAATCAACATCCTTGTAAGTCAAAAATTTATTATTTCCTTAAATAACAATCCCCCTTAAAATCCTCAAGATCTAATGACTCAAGGGATACTTTAGACAAGGTAATTATGTATTATCTCGTCCAATATATACTACTCTCTGCCAGACCTTAGATATGGTAGATCTATGTAGCAACTTAGCTTAATATTCATAATATTGCTATGCTACCAATAAAATAAAATTTGCACCTGTAACGACCCTTGATTATAAATTATAATTAATTTAATAAGGTAATCCTAAAGGATTGGCTGAATTATAATTATTTATTAAAATAACCTTAACTAATTATTTATTATTAATTAGTTATTCTTGATTATGATTAATTTAAGTATAATTAACTCTTTAATCAATATGGTTAATGATTGATTTAATTATTAATTAAGTCATTAATTAAAATCAATATGGTTAATGATGGATTTAATTATTAATTAAGTCATTAATTAATAAATTATTAACAAGAATTGATAATAAAATATGTTTAAATTGAGTTTACGTATCCCACAAGGGATAGTGTATTCAATACATGGATAATATATTTAATGAATGGATAAGGGTAGTTAAATGGAGGGATAAGGAATTTAATGAAGGAGAAAGCATAAGGATGGAGCAATAAGAGGGGAAAGGAGTTGGGAGAGGCATTCTAATGGGAGATCAAGCTTTGCTATGGGCGAGAGCCGTAGAGGGGTCGAGATAAGTGTGCTCCATTGAGGTACTGTGGATTTGCCGGGTTGTGAGCTATTTTATTCAGCAGCACCGAAAGCTGTTAGAGGTTTTGGGCTCGGAGGGCCGGGATATCCGTAGATATCCCGGAGCTAGGTCGCTTTCCTAGTCGGCAGGGTGGACAAGAGGTTTTGGGAAATTATTTTATGTGCTTGCAACAGGACTGGACTATGTAGAAGGTAGCAAATAGGAAGGCGTTCGATAACGAAATTAGTATTAAGGTACCCAATTTGAATTTATGCATTACTCATTGATAAATTTTAATTTTAATTGCGTAATTCTTCTTTTATGAATATGTTAGAAATTTGTTGTACATTTGGTAGGATTTGGTAAAAATTTTAGAAGTTATTTTCAAACCATTACATATGGTATCGAGATGTAGTTGAAACACCTGAGCCTTAAGGGCCACGCTCCTCACCTCAAATTCGCCTTAACCTCGGGCACACACATAAACATAGAAACTTTAATAAAAATAAAAATAAAATACATGGTTCTTTAATTTAACTTATACAATTTAACTTCTTAATAATCTTCTATACAATCCTACACCGGAAAACAAGCCCTGTATTTAGATGAAACAAATATTAAAAGAAAGGACAAAATCAAACAAATTAGAAGTAAAATACTCAGAAAATTTTAGTAGATAGTTCGAAATAAGAATGGACTACATAAGTTTGGCCATAGGCCATTTTTATCACACCTAATAACTGAAAATTTTACATTGAAATAATTACTAAGAATCAAAACCCCGATTGAAATTTATCTAGTACAGTCAACTGATAGACATTTACAGACATTACATCAAGCAACTCTTTCAGTCTTTTATGAATACAAGAACTATAACCCTACAAGCAACCCAAAACAAAACCCTAGATGTTAAATTAAAACATCTAATCTACAATGCAAAGATATGATGAAAACACATTAATTAAAGTATGAAAAAAATTTCGTGAGTCACATGACTATTTAATGTCAGAACACTAATACATAAATGCACATTTTGTATTTTCTCAGATGGCATTGCAACATAATGCACTTAATATTAAAATGCTAAATTAATGTAGAGTAAAATGAAAACAACAAGTTGTTTTTTACTGTAAATGCAATTAACTTACTGTTTTTTTTATACGCTTTAGTATTTTTTATGCTTCCTAGAAGACAGAAATCTAGGAAAACATGAGGTTTTTCTCTCTTTCTACACTAAAAACGTGGAAACAACAAGTTAATCTTGTTGTTTTCTAACAGAAAATTTATAAAGACAAGATAAAAAATGCCTACTCTATATGCCTAGAATGCCTAGGATGTACAGAAATTGAGATAAATGAGTGGTTTTGATTTTATACAAGTAATTTATTATTGAGAACAAATCAACCAGTGCCTTATATGAAGTCGAAGATGAAGAGAATACAAGTAATAGTGAGGACTACATTATCCAAATTGTACCACTTAGATTCTCAATAAGATGAAATTGAAAGCGGAGTAAAAGTCTACTCTAAAATATAGAAGTTCATTAATACTGGAAAGCAAGAGATAGTTGCCGTAAGAAAACTTTAAAAGTTTTATGATCCTGAAAACTAATGGACTTATAGCTTACTCCCCTTCACCATGGATCCTAATTCATAAATTATATTTTGTCTCTGCTCACACATCTAGTTTTAAGATCTCTAATCGGTCTGCTATGCTGCCATCTAATCGACTACCCCTCACATTAGCCGAAGAGATATATGTATACTTTGTGTAGAATAAACTCTGCTAATTGGAGGTGCCCACACAACACTCTCTCTGACCAAAGTTCCTACTATGTTATTACACTTCTGTAGTGACAAATTAAATCTACATTTTAGACTATTGTCGGTTGAATGCCAATCAACAACACACTGTTGTGCCATATACAACCCAACAATTTGTCAATTACAATGGAAGCTGAAAGAATACTCTGTTTATTGTTTAAATGTACTTACTCAACACTCATTCAATAGTCATCTTTGTGTCCAATTATAAGAAACCAACATTTAATTTACAGTTTACTAAGATACCCAACCGTGATGGTCAGAGATCAATATGCTTTCTATAAGCAAACTTAGATTTCTTTGTGGAAGTCGATTTCTTCTAGCCAAGGCTTCCCATTTAAAAAAAAAATAAATAAATTAAATAAAATAAAACAAAACCAATGTAAACAATATAATATGCATATATGAATTTGACAACGTTGTGGCTGTAAAATATACCAAAGCTCACATGTTTGAGTTGAGTTATTGGGTTGTAGCTCACTATGGCCAATCTGGGCCAATTTGTGTTGCTGTCGTAGGGAACTATCTGGCAAATGTATGTGTGCTTGTTGTTGTGGTAAGCAGTATACAAAATTCAACACAGACGGACCCAACGTAGAGGGAAAGTGAGAGATTACAAACACCAACAATCAAATGAACAAACAACTATAATGCCTAGTCAAGTAACGAGGTTGTAGCATATAATTTAATTGACTGTGTTGTGGGAAATTGATTGTAGGTAAATACCCACAAACCACATAGGAAATATATCATAAACAACAATCGAACCAAAGAATGACAAGGTTGTTATAGGGAATGGTAAACCACGGTTCAGCAATTAAGATCGCTGTTGTGTTCACACTACCACAACCCAAGCAATTTAGCTGTTTAATGTGCCAATTAATTAGTCAGCGATCCCACAGGTGAATGAGAGGATGTAATTGTAAATTTTACACCAGCAAATAGAGCTACGAATGATAGTGTTGTTATATGTGAGTTAAATGGCGCAGAGGCTATGATTTTATATCATCGATTGATAAACATATCCAGAACCAAACCTTCAAACACAACCAAAGCTCTACAAGTAATGCAACAACCCCACTGGGTGGTACAGCCTTCACGCAGCGCTGAGTCCTTCCCGCGTCGCACAATTCAAACCCTGCCCAAGCCAGCATAAGACCTCCGGTGACATACAACCACACGCGTTTTCAACAACAACACATAAACCAATACCCTGCATCTAGCATCGTCTATTTAGGAAAAGAGTGGAGGCTGGCCTTTGGGTGAGGTTCTCACATGCTACAAAATATATAAACATTACGACTAAATCTTATGTTGCTCACGCTTCAATCCGCTGAAGCCATTCACCCAATGTGGAGGCCATGGTCGTGACCCTCGGTAAACTATCAAGCAATATTCCTATATCAACACATGAAAGCAAATCTGCTTTTCACAACAGCTTGGTGTGATCTTGTCGCAATCAAGTTACCATACAACTGAGGGCCTCACAAGATCACATTCGCCATGGTGGCTATGCTCTACTCCCTGAATAGGTAACCACAGCGAATGAAGGACAAAACGGAGAGTTTAGGGTTTAAGGTAGTAGGCCAATATTTTATTCTCATAAGTAAAAGTGAGGGACACGTGGGCTAGATGCGAGCCCACGCTGTTGACTTAGCCCGCGCGACCATTTCATTTCATTTCAAATTTTGTTAATGTTAAAACCGCCATTATATTCGATCATTAATGTTTAGCTAAATTTATATATAAATTTGATAAGCCTTATTTAAATTTAAATTTATTATATATATATATATATATATATTTTTTTTATATTTATATTTTTTTATATATACATATTTTAATATGTCTAGTAAAAAAAAAATATACTAAGTTTCACATGAGATTTTTTTAGAATAAATTTTATAAATACCAAAAATACAATATATAAAGCATTAATTTAAAAAAAAAATAAAAACAAATACATAACTATATATAAAATCAAATGTAAATTATAGTTAAATTGTAATTATTAAAAGTAACTTAAGGATTAATTATATAAAAGTAATTATGTGACAATGATTAATAAAAGTGATTATATATTGTAATTATTGGTATATGAGGATTAAATAAAGTTAAATTGTGATTATTATAAGTATTACCAGCGTTAAAAAAGAGTTTTTAGTTTTCAATCGTCCCAACTCTATAAATCATTGACAACACGGCCACTAAACACCATAGTGATAACACAAAAAGCTCGAGATCAAGTTGCAAATGAAACACTCAAACTAAGTGCCGATGAAGGATCTCTATAAATAAAGATCATACACTCACGTTAATCGCCATGATCTCGCTAAATTGTTAAGTTTAATTCGTAGTTAATCATGAATCTTGACACCTAACTCAAGGTTGTTATCTCAAGGCTCACTAGGTTGTTTCTTCAAGACCGATTGATCGAAGGGGTTTCAATCTTCCCATGGATCTATTTCAAGAGGTCAGCGCAGATTGATGTTGACTCCGTACTGCGAAGACCATATTGAATATATGGCGTGCGCAAGATTGAGTGAACCGATGCATAATAAACAATTAGCTCATCAGAGGTAGACCGGGTTAATAAGGAGAGAGAGTCGCGCCCTTCCCACAACTCCCCAGAAAATATTGAGACTATAGCCATGCTGTCAGAATAAAAGGCATGAAACAGCTTGGCTTAAACCTAACCCTAACCTAGCTAACTCTAATGGAGTAATGTTTGTTTACGCATAAGTAAAGAAAAACTTACACCTAACCCCATGTTTTCAAGTATAATTTGTGTGAATGTGAATTTCCTTAGAATCTTCCTTGAAAAACATTTGGTTGATGCATATTTGATTTTTCTAGATGGTTAGGACTTGGGGAAACCAAGGCTGAGGGGTATTGTCGCAAGGACCACCAATGTCGAACCAACCACCATCATCGCCTGAATTATCTCTCATACTACACTCATTGGAAGACGTTAATGAGACTTTAAAGGGGAGAAAACTAGAAGGGATCGAAGTGGAATCCAACCATATGGAATGGGTAATCTATAAGTGTCAAGGGATTCAGGGGAGGACCTCCACCCAAATAAATCATGCAAGAGTTACGTTAAGATCAAACTTTCGAAGTTTTCCATGGGTCATGCCAATGAATGCATGGAAGCATGGTTGAAGGCATGACCGTGTGTTTTTCCCCTAAGGAACTATAAAGGCCCAACTCAAATGGCAAAGATCGCCATTTTTCAGCTAAGAGACAACGCATTGAATTGGTGGGGCAACCTGGAAAAACAACCGCGACCTTTACCCCGTATTTCGTATCTTGGGAACTTTCGAGGAAAGGTTCAGGAGGAACATTCACCGCTGCATTACAAGGAGCAATAGGTTGGAGCATTTCATGCCTTAATAGAGGGAAACAAAACGGTAGAATAATACGAGATCAGGTTTATGGAACTCGTCAAATATGTTTTGTATATGGATATGACCAACGATAGGTAGAGCACTTCATCTATGGATTTCCGAACCCTAAGATAAGAGCTATGGTGAGGGTGTGGAAGCTGTCTTCAGTGGAGGGCGCTGGAAAATGCATCGCCATATTGGAATAGAACATATGAATCCTGGACTGGGGTGCAAGACTCCATTACCTCGCGACGCCGTGATCTGGCGCAGGAAGGCGTCCTCAGAAAATTCTCCTTGTAGGGAGGGGCCAGCCTCAAGGCCACCGCCATAAGGAAAATCGTGACGTGCTGACGTAATCTGCTGTGGATTTCAATGGCAGCGAAGCAACACCCTCTATCATCGCCGCCAACGCAGGACAGTCCAGCGGGACAAGTGCTAGTCCATGATCCGCTATATACTTGGGAAGATGACACTACAACTAGACTATCCCTCACTCATTTGACTACCTTGAGAACATGTTTCTCAAGGTGGGGTGTGTAACACCACCTTTTGACTTAGACAACCGTGATTACCCTCGGTGATCTATATTTTATTTTCTAGTCACCGTGAAACTATTAAGTGATACACTTAAACTTTAAAGTGCCTTATGAACCTTTTTATGAATTTTTAAATGTTAGTGATGATGATGTACATGATGTGATCTATTTCGTGCATGTGAATTTTATGAATGATTAAATGTTAATAATGATGATGTATGTAAATGGTTCATTATGTGAATGAAAACTTTTACAAATGTTTAAATGTTACTGATGATGATGATATATGCCATTATTAATAGGAGAATGTGAATTAATGAATGTTTAAATAATCGTCGTATGATGTTTGATACGATGGAATCTATTTTGAGTAAATGATAATCTTGTGAAAGGGCGATGAAATTGGAATTATGGGATATTATGAGATCTATCTCTAATTGGAAAACTTTGATGTTAACATATCACATACGGGATACCAAATTGAAATGATGCTAGTATGCAATTGCTACGATGATAATGCATGGAAATGGGCGAGTTTGTGTTACGCATCAATATGCGTTAAGGGCTATGAAATATCCAAGGGACAATGATGATGAAAGTGGATATGTGGACCACCGCTAAGAAACATTATGGTATGAATAATATGTTGGAAATTATATTGATTTGGATGCATTGCTATGATATGTGGACTATTGCATGATTTCGGTACTAACACTGCCTAAAACCAAATAAACGATGACAAACTCCTAGCAACACGGTGCCCCCCGTGGTGTTCCATTATAGGTGCTGACCCTTGTTCGCTAGGGTAAGTGGAGGCATTCCCACCGTAGTATCCTCCATTGTAGGGTGGGCCATCTAGGGTGGACCCTAGATCTGATTAGGAGGGGTGGAGGTACTTCCCACAGTTTATCCTCCAAAACCCGAAGTCCCGAGACGTTGGTTCACGCTCCCAAGACATGTGATGAGGATCGCCGGGCCTCTTCTAGGGAAGCTTGGTCTAGATAGCTATTAATTTCCGCTTACGGGTTCTATTTGAGTTAGGTCAATATAGCGACGCTTCCAAGATAGTCTAGCAGAGGATGGATAGGAAATGGAGCTGGAAGTAGGTTAGGGAGGAAGGATGAGCAGAATAGTTGAGACTATATGGAGATCTGTCATTTGGTGGATTTTGATGAAGAAAATGTATATATGAAAACTCATTATTATGTAACCAAACCACAGCTTGATTAAAATAAAAATTTAAACCAACAATTGTAATTTCAAGCAATTCCCAAAACAAGCTCGATTGGTTGTTGTCTTTATAAAAGACTAGTCTTGCTAACCTGATTGGACGACATACAAAATACTAAAGGATGATGGCTGATTATTAGTACATGTACTAGAATTGAATGTATGTGTAGCTAGTACATATGCATTTCTTGTACATTTACATTAGTATGTATGAGTTTTTCTTGATTTACTGATTAGTAATGTCACATTTTGTTATGAATGTGTGAACCATGTTCTTTGTTCTTTCTACCATAAGATACCTTAACTGACGCAAGTTTTAAGGCTAAAGTGGTATGTAATTATTTTATTTACAAATTATAATTAATTTAATAAGGTAATCCTAAAGCATTGAATAATTATAATTATTTATTAAAATAACCTAACTAATTATTTTATTATTAATTAGGTTATTCTGGATTATGATTAATTTAAGTATAATTAACTCTTTAATCAGTATGGTTAATGATTGATTTAATTATCAATTAAGTCATTAATTAATAAAGCATTAAATAAGAATTGGATAATAAAATATAATGTTTAATTGAGTTACGTATCCCACAAAGGATAACGATTCAATACATGATAGTATATTTTAATGAATGGATATGCAATTAAATGGAGGGATAAGGAATCTAATGGAAGGAGGAAAGGCGATGATGGAGCAATAAGAGGGAAAGGAGTTGGGAGGAGGCATTCTACTGAAACTATTTTCTTTACTATGTAAGGAGCCAGAGGGCCGAGATAGGTGTGCTCGATTGAGGCGGCTGTGGACGTACCGTTGTGAGCTATCGGTTCGTGCGCATAATCGAAGTTGCTAGCTTATTTTGCTCAGAGGGCTATAGGATATCCATAGATACCTCGGAGCTTGTGGTCGCTTTCCTAGCTGGTGTGGCGGGACAAGAGGTTTTGGGTAATATTTTGTGTGTTTGCAACAGATCTGGACTGCAGCGTGTAGCAAATCAGAAGGAAGTCGACAACGGAAATTAGCATCGAAGCAGGTAATTCGATTTGAATTTATGCATTACTCATTGATAAAATTTTAATTTTAATTGGCGTATACAGAAAATTTGGGATATAATTCTTCTTTTATGAATCTCGTAGAAATTTGTTGTACATTTGATAGGATTTGGTAGAAATTTTAGATATTATTTTCAAACCACCAGTCATTACAGCACCAACCAAGAATGAAATCATTGCGCTGGATAAGTATATCCATTTAAGAATCAATGTATCTCTATTTAATTTTCCCAGTTTAGTATGTAAAACAAAAAGAATTCAGCAACCCGTTAAACTATAATTATCTGACAATACATGACAAAGCAATTGCCATCTAAACCCTCTCTCTCCTCGCGAAAAATAATTGTGAATGATGTGTATATAGGTTGTCGCTTGTTTCCCTTCGGCTAATTTATCAAATACCCTATTGGTCTTGTTAAATACACCATTTGTCCATTAGATATGTAATTACCTGACAACTACAGTTCGGTCTCATTAAAGGAATCACACGTAGGGTTACCAAAATAAAAAGACGCAGGTAAAAATGTTGTCAAGTAAGATATCCTAGAAGACACCAATCGCTGGTTAGCGTGGTGGTAGTTGTCGATAATGTCCACCGTGGTAATCAATATAACACCGACACTAAAATGTAATGCTCGTGCACCAAATTGGCGTGTCCTCACAATCATGGTTAAGGAAAAGAGGGAACTCGCTAGGTTAAGGCTCTACATTAAAACAACATATCCCAAAAGCAGGATCGCAGATAAAAGTGAACGATGATGAGACATCATGTCACAACCAAATGGCATACCTCGCTGTCAAAATCGAAAATCGTGGTCAAGGTTAATGATAAAGGCGAACCAATAAAGGGTAACACGTAATTAACAACATGCAATCACTGGCTTAGAATTTACACAGTCCACAACCTATCACAATGCAAGAGAATCGCTGGATAGAGGGGACGCTGGTTGAGATATATCGCTGGGCGTTTTCCCTTTTTATAAAGAAATCAGAATAACAGGGGCATAAATACACGATATCAAAAGCATGATAGCTCTGTGTGTACGCTAGATAATAATATTACTCCAATACAGAACTATAACCCTGTGCATGAAATAAATGTGCCACAACAACTATCTCGCTGGGCATAAAACTCTGTCTACCATTTCGGTCCTTTAGCCAGAGGTAACCGTAACACCATTTAAGGAAATAACAGTATTTATCACAGCATCAAATCGTTTTCCAAGCATCATAATGCTGAGTTTTAGTCATGAGAAAGGCGCTGAGTTAAGTCGCCATTGAGTTAATGTAAATTGCAGAAAAACAATTCTGAAGCATGGAAATCTCAGAGTAAATCGTCCTAATTTCTATCAAATGTAGGGGGAAAATTCACCAGGGATTTTAAGTCAATAAGAAGAAAATAAAAACGCAAGCCAGAAGCATGATAACGCAGGCATAAGGTGCAATTCATATCGCATAGTAAAAGGATTAAAATGCGGTCCAGTGTGGCCATGGGCAGGTTAACTTCGTCATCCAAGGTAAATAATCGCAGAGGAAAATCGCAGAGAAATGTATAAAACAAAAACCACACAGTAAATTCTCCAAGAAATTCATTAGAACTCAGTCTTAAATCATTGCCGGAAAGGGTATTAAAACACAGAGTTACTTCGCCAGGAGTGCATCAAATGCAGGGATCAAACGTAGAGGATAGTTACTTCGCCAGGAGTGCATCAAATGCAGGGATCAAACGTAGAGGATAATAAGCAGTTCATCGCAGGAAGGGTAAAACAATCACCGAGGTAATCGATCGCAACAAGGCACAATGACCATCAATTAGCCAAGAACAATCAACAGGGGTAGACGAATGGGCAGAAGCATCCTTCGCTCTTCATCCACTCACAAAAAAGTAGGGCATTAGGATCTATAGGTCTATTAACACCGAAGTGACGACCGTTGATCTGGCTCCTGGCCGACTGCTCAGGCGAGGACTAAAGAGCTAGGGATGAAGGAGAACTACGATGCGCAAACTCATCACTAATCAATAAAACCATAGGATGGTCACAACATGTAGGGAATCGAAAGCCAAGGGAGTCAATCAACAACAAGCTTAAGGCTATGGGATAAATTCAATTATCTATTAAAATGATAAGCAAATCATTTTATTTACCCAATTAAAATACATAACTAAAAACATAAAGTATAATAATAATCTACCATGCAGAAATAAAGGAAGTGTACCATATCCCAAGTTGCTTGCTCTAAGTTGTTGTCCTGCTCGCTCCATGCAACTCCTACTTGCTGACCGATGAGACTTCACCGGTACCTCCCAGTCAATGCTAGGGGTACTCTTCTTCCCTGTTAGCCCCTTGAGCAGTAAAGGGGTCACACACACTAACCAGAGAATCAACTAGCTCCTAGCTCACCTCGCAAGGCCGAGCTACCACTCTGCATTTTAATACCCTTCCTCACAATGATTTAAGACTGTGTTTTAATGCATTTCCTGGCGAATTTACTGTGTGGTTTTTGTTTTATACATTGCTCTACAATTTTCCTCTGCGATTATTTACCTTGGATGACGAAGTTACTTTGCCCATGGCCACATTGGACCATGTTTTAATCCTTTTACTCTGCGATCTGAATTGTGCCTTATGCCTGTGTTATCATGCTTCTAGATTGTGTTTCTCTTTTCTTCTTATTGACTTAAAATCCCTGGTGAATTTTCTCCCTTTTTAAATTTTATCCCCCAAAAGATTTTTATAAATTAAAAGAATTAATTACCCCCTTCTCGACACATGACTAAATATCATTATCCTTATTATTTATTTATTTTATATTTTTATTTTTAAATAAATATTTTTCTTTTACCGCAAGTTTCACCTAGACCTAGATTTTAATTTTCGAGGTTGGACGACATTTTATTAGGGAAATTGTTTTAAATTATTCTTATCACATTATTCGTCCTAAGGCCCTCTAGTTTCATCCATTTATAGATTAACAACGTGATGTGCCCTTCAGGATGCACTAGGTGCTCCAAGGGTGCCACTCGTCTCCTTTTGTGTCCCTCGTGCGACGTGCCCTTCAGGACGCGCTACATGCTCCAAAGGTGGCACTCGCCTCATTTTGTTTCCCTTGCGTAGCATGCCTTTCAGGATGCACTACATGCTCCAAGGGTTCCACTCACCTTATTTTGTTTCTCTTGCACAGCGTACCGTTTAGGATGCACTACGTGCTCCAAGGGTGCCACTCGCCTCTTGACTGACTTGGTAGACATAAAAAACCCCTGGAGTCAATACTCTGCCAGGTGATCTTGTGGGAGGCTAAGGGCCTCTAAGGAATAAGGCCCCTACCTTATTTCATGCTCCTTATAATCATCATGACCAACTGTTGCAGTCTTCCCTCACGACATTGTGGGTCTGCTCGAACTAGGTAGTTGTTAATCTATAGTTCAAGTCACGGTGAGAGTGCTAGTAGACTATGGTAGGGATGTTGTCCACACCTCTTCCTCAACGTCTATGGTATTCATGTGTGACCCATCTACTCCACATGTGAGTCTGGTCGGCAAGCTATCGTCAGCCTGCATCATCAACGAATCATGTCATAAATACAATAAATCATCATAACATCTAATGAGATGTGCATATGTCATATCAACAATAATAGAACCCAATAGTCCACTCCCTGAATCGGTCTGAAATCCAAGGGTTTCATCAATGCCTCTGCATCCTCGTGGTCCAGAATCCTTTACACTCAGGAGAACCAAGTCAATATCCCCTGTCTATAACAATACATCAAAATAACATGTCATCATATCCATAATGCCTCATAATCATGATCAAATTCCCAATAGTAATATAATCCGGATCACTTGCAAGCAAGTGTCCTCAAAGAATGAGTTTGATTAGTGTGCGTCATAACAAGATGTTACATCATTTTTCATCTTGTCGAATTGTTTCTTGGGTGCGTGGGTATAGTCTTCTTGTCGGTTAATTTGGTCTCTTAGTGTGTTGGATTTAGCTTGGGTTAAGGGTCCTGTTACGTTATGTTACACCATGGTTATTGTCATGCATATCTCCTGGTGATGGCATGGTTCCTGATGAGGGGATCATCGCATGCCCTGATGGATAGAGGCAAATGATAACTTGGTCAGAGTCTATGCTTCCCTATTTGGGCATTGTTCGTTGTAATTGATGTTGGCACTTGTTTGTAACACCTTAACACATTTGGTTTTTCCCACCGTAGAGGTTTCCAATTACTGGTCACCAAATCCATTGTGGACGGTTGGTTGATGTTGTTCGTTAGCTTGTAGGCATTGTCTTCGTTGTGTTGGGGAAGTAGTCGTTTTTACCTGTCTATTAATTATTGCATGTTTCATCCAGTTTCCTGATGTGCTAGCATCTGATTCGTAGTTTACGGTTGCCTGATCTACGTGCGTTGTGTTCCTCTTCAATTTTTGTTGTTTAACTATTGTCATTATTTCCGTCATGATTTAAAATATAAAAAAAAATTCTTTAGTGTTGGGTTGCATGTAGTCGTAACGATGGGGTCATTACACATGATAATACATTAGATATTTTTGGGATGTAGTACTAAGTGATTGAATTTCATCATTGTGTGTTTCAAGTGAATTATGAACTCTTATTAGTTGGGGCCATTATTTAACTCCTCATCATGAGGGTACACACCCTTTTGTTTTGTCAATCTACCCATTAGTTTGCAATAAAAGAATTGAATATATATGTGAGTAACTTGGTTTATAAACCACTTTGAGAATATTTTATATTGAGTTGCATATAAATTTATCTTCCTCTCTAATTTTTAACATAATACTTGAATATATACAATTTCTTTTAATTCCAATGGGTCATTCATCCATACCATGCTAACTAGATGAAGCTCCAATGAAGATCCAAGATGGATCCTCCTCCTTGTCTAGATAGGATGGATATTGCACCACAGAAACTAAACTAAAATGGAAGGGTTTTGTTGAAACCCTAATGAAAACCTTGGCTCCAAGAGAGATCCAAGAGATCTATTTAAACATAATACCAAAGTGAATGGTTACCCTTCTATTTATTCTTCCTCTCATCCTTCTATATCTTTCCCTTTTGACCAAATCAAACTTTTACCTTGTTTTCCCTCCAAACTTCACTTAAACATTAAAAAATAATTTTTAATGTTTAAGTAATTAATAATTTACCTTTTTAATATCGGAAAGTAGTTAATTGGATTCTAATACATTAATGTATGTTAGAAACCCCTTTCTCATCATTCCAACATTTATATCATTTCACCCTGGTTCTAACGAGTTATTACACTCATGCATCCCTTCAGATAATGTGGTCCCAATAACACATTTAGTGTATTTAATTAAATTATGCCCATTAATGACCAAAATTATGGAAATTGTTGAAACTCCACTAATTCAAGAGAGGACTGTGTGAAAATGATCCTATTGATAAAATATGGTGAATGGAATGGCATGGGATCCATAAATCCCCTCCAAATTTCCCAGGAACCCTGTTAACCACCATTTAGTCCTCTCGCTAGCTTAACATAAACCCATAAGTTCACCTCCAATTGTAAAGTCGGGGAATCTAAAGATGGGAACATTATGATCCTCCCTTCCCAAATATTGTTTTTTCTTAAGCAATGCCATCAAAACCTGATGCTACATAAAGAGATCTAGACGGAAATTGAAAATGATAACAAGGTCCCAAACCACCGTGTAAGATGTGTAGCATCCTCCACTCAAGGTGTGTTTTGGTAAGGTACTGAAATAAGAGGCCCCTTGAAAAATTCCAACAAGTAAGTATACTCAATGTATAACAAGTACATGGTCTAATTTAAAATGGTGTGAATTACAAAAGTTCAAAATTCACTCATCTATTTGAAATTTTGTTAGGGTTATCTTAAAATTTTGGGTTTTCTAATTCTTTGTATAATAAAATCACTTTAGGATGAGTGAAACTAACCAAATATTAGGAAAATTTATAGAACATGAGCAAAAGGAAAAGATTAGATGCATTTCCATATACCTTTTTACCAAACAATATATGAAAGTGTGGAAAATCCAATAATTGCAAACATAAATGTAAATAAGGTAAACTAAGAACCTTATCATTGTATCAAAGCACATATTGTTGCATTCTTCGAATTGGCTATATGAAGCCTCTACTATATAATAGTTTTTTAGCATAAAAGATTTTATGGTTTTCATATAACATGACAATACTTTTGATATTTTTGGGGTGTAGTACTAAGTGATCAAATTTCATCATTGTGTGTTTCAAGTGGATTCTTCTCTTATTATCTAGGGTCATCCTCTTACTTCTCAACACGAGGGCACATGCCCTTTTGTTTTGGCAGTCTACCCATTAGTTTGCACAAAAGAATTGAAGATACATGTGAGTAACTTGTTCTATAAACCACTTTGAGAAGATTTTATATTGAGTTGCATATAAATATATATTCCTATCTAAGTTTTAACATAATCCTTGAATACATACAATTTATTTTAATTCCTATGTTTCATTTATGCATACCTTGCTAACCAGAAGAAGCTCCAAGGAAGATACGGGATGGATCCTCCTCCTTGTCTAGCTAGGGTGGATATTGCACCACCAGAACTAAAATACAATGGAAGGGTTTTGTCAAAACCCAAATTAGAATCTTTGCTCCAAGAGATCAATCCAAACATAATACCAAATTGAATGGTTACCCATCTATTTATTCTTCCTCTGAGCCTTCTATATTTTCCCCTTTTGACCAAATCAAACCCTTACCTTATTTTCCCTCCAATTTTCACTTAAACATTAAAAAATACTTTTTAATGTTTAAATATTTAACAATTTACCTTTTCAATATCGGAAAGTGGTTAATTGGCTTCCAATATAGTCAACGTTCAAACAAATGAATGATTGTCATTAATTTTTATATATAACAACAATGATGTTCAAACATGGACATTTTAAGTGTCATTCTAAGCAATGATCAAGTTAGCGATGATTTTTAACCATATAACAAGTACATGGTGTAAATTAAAATGGTGTGAATAAAAAAAGTTCAAAATTCACTCATCTATCTGAAATTTTGTTATGGTTATCTTCAAATTTTTGGTTTTCTAATTATTTGTAGAATAAAAGCACTTTAGGATGAGTGAAGTTAACAAGATATCAGGAAAATTTCTATAATAAGAACAAAAGGAAAAGATTTGATGGATAACCATATACCTTTTTACCAAACAATATATGAAAATGTGGAAAAAACATAAATGCAGACAAGGTAAACTCAAAACCTTATCATCGTATCAAAGCACATATTGTTGCATGTTTAGAATTGGCTATATGAAGCCTATGCTATATAATATTTTTTTTAACATATAGGATTTTATGATTTTGTTATAACATGGAAATACTTTCGATATTTTTGGGGTGTAGTACTAAGTGATCAAATTTCATCATTGTGTGTTTTAAGTGAGTTCTAAACTCTTATCAGTTGGTGTCATTCTTTCACTCCTCAACATGAGGTCACACACCCTTTTTCTTTGTCATTCTACCCATTAGTTTGCACAAAAGAATTGCAGATAAATGTGAGTAACTTGTTCTATAAACCAGTTTGTGAGAATTTTATATTGATTTGCATATAAATATATCTTCCTCTCTAAGTTTTAACATAATAATTGAATACATACAATTGATTTAATTTCTATGGGTCATTCATGCATACCTGTCTAACCAAATGAAGCTCCAATGAAGATCTAGGATGGATCCTCCTCCTTGTCTAGATAGGGTGGACATTTCACCACCCAAACTAAACTACAATGCAAGGGTTTCGTCAAAACCCTAACGAAAACCTTGGCTCCAAGAATGCTCGAAGAGATCAATCCAAACATAATACCAAAGTGAAGGGTTATCCATCTATTTATTTTTCCTCCTATCTTTCGATATCTTTCCCTTTTGACCAAATCAAACCCTAACCTTATTTTCCCTTTAATTTTCACTTAAACATCAAAAATTACTTTTAATGTTTAAGTAATTAATAATTTACCTTTTTAATATCGGAAAGTGTTTAATTGGCTTCTAATACATTCAAGTAACCAGTGATATCAGGTAAATGGCATTGAAAGTCTAAGGATTGTAGATGGTTTAATGCTCAAAGACTCTCTAGGAACAAGCCCACAAGCCACCACTATGATGCTCGACAGGTAATTATAGTGTTCTTACTATTTCAATTGGGTCTCTATGAATTCATATATAAAAATCTTGTTGTGCATGCAAGTATGTGGGAAGGAAGATTCTTCAAGAGAGGAACAAAGGTTATTGATTGGCATTGCGAGAAATAATTTAATTTAGTGAATGTGTTTGCATTAATAAATATTCTAGGAATCTTTTTTAGGAGCAAATGAATAAGAAAATGTTAATATCCTATGTAGTTGTTAGAAAGTCTTTCAACTGCACATGAAAATGTTTAAAAATTAATATAATTTTTATATTTAGTGTTCTTTCTTTCGTGCTTAAAGTAAGTATTGAATACTGTGTGAAAATGTTTCTTCATTAATAGTAAGTATTGAATATTGTGTGAAAATGTTTCTTCATTCAACTGCAAGATTTGCATATTTATATAAACACCGAAGGAGGGATGAGTTTGGTCCTATGTTGATTTCCATTTGTAGTTAGAGTTAAAATGTGATGATGTTATGGTTAATTTAATTGGTCTTTAGTCTGTGAAGGAATGAGATACACACAAAGGACATGACGGTTTGCGATGGTGACCTTTGGAGTCCATATAAGAGAAAAAGGGTGCACAACCAATGAAGGTACATTTGAACAACATGTGATAGTGTTCTTTCTTTTGTGCTTAAAGAAAGTATTGAATATTGTGTGAAAATGTTTCTCCATTAATCTGCAAAAGATTTCCATATCATAAATATGGAAAGATGAATGAGTTTGGTTGTATGTTGATTTCCCTTTGTAGTTAGAGTACAAATGTGATGATGTTATGGCTTGTAAAATAAATAGATGGTTAATTTAATTGTTTCACAAAATGGTTTGAATTCGTATAATTTTTTTTATGTTATTTATAAATGGATGGTTAATTTTATTGTTCCATAAAATAGTTTAAATTCATAGAATAATTTTTATGATATTTATAAATGGATGGTTAATTTAAAATTGTTCCATAAAATAGTTTAAATTCATAAATGTTTTTTTATGTTATTTTTTGTGAT